>JACGAQ010000175.1:0-266880 GCA_014119065.1 Orius insidiosus
TTGCTTGGATGTGGATTGGCTGGCTGTGATGGATTGGACATGATTGGGAATGGATTGGACATGGATGATTGGGGACGATTGGATGGATGGACATGAATTGGATGGTTGCTTTGGATTGGACTTGGATGGGACTGGATTGTGATTGGCATGGCTTGGTATGTAGGAGGTGTTGGTCATGGATTGGCATGGCTTGGTCATGGATTGGGCATGGCTTGGTCATGGATGGACATGCTTGCAATGGATTGGGCAGGGATGGGACATGGATTGACGTGATTGGACAGGATTGGGCATGGGTGAATTGGATTGGACTTGGATGGACTGATTGGACATGGGATTGGGGATTTGGGATGGATTGGACTTTGAGTGCAAAAGCCCTAAAAAGTGTTTTAAAATTTTTAATAAGCTTTCGATGGAATTGGCGTGTGGTATTGTCCAGAGCGCTGGAGAACGAGGCGCACATAGTGAAATAAAATTGTCAAAAAGAACTATTTTTTTTAGCTCAAAAAGTGGATTTTTCCACCAATTATTGGATGTGTAATTTTAAATTAAGAGGAGAGAAAGTAATGTTATTAGTAGGAGGACGGGAAATCTTATCAATGTTTGTAGTCCAGTTTTTATTAAGTTTATTCCGCAAGGGGATTTTCGAGTGCCCTTCCAAACCCCGGATCTTCATAAAATGTAATAAAGTGTGTGTGAGAAAGGGGAGAAACAAGGAAAGCCAGGAAGGAATTTAATTTGAAGAGGCGGCCTAGGAATTTTGGTTATGATAGCGGCTGCGGGGGCGGCGGGGGACCAAGCGGGGGTGTCAGGACTGGAACCTCACTCTCTCTTTCTCTCCTTCGCCCGTTATCCTCTCCTATATTACACAGGTTAGGACAGTTTAGGTTTGAGGGCGGAAAACGGCCGAGCAGGGGGTTAACACTAATTTGTTTCCGCTTTCAACCGAGAAAGCCGAGGTGTCCCTTGTCCACAACTTATTAACCGTTTAAATCATAAAAATTTTTGAACCAAAGCCAAAAACTCATTTTCCTTTAATATTCTTTCTTCATCATTTTTGTCAACTTTATGGCGAGGAAGCTTCTTCAAAATTGGACAAGGAAAACAACAAAGAAACCAGAATAATCTGAGATTTTATAAAAGAAGATTTTTATCAAAAAATCTGGAATCTTCATATTTTCCTCGAGTGTATACGTGTCGCCATAATGCAGTTCGCCATAAAAAAATCTGCAAATCAACATATAATCGAAAACGTTCACCAAAACCCGACGGGTATCACAATATCCTCTTTAAAGAAGTTAAAACACTTGAAAAATTAGAGGTGGGTGAATGTTTTACCATTTTTCACCCCCATTTCTTAGGGGCTTCTCACATCCTAAAAATGGAAATTTTTTTTATAAAAGACTTTTAAGCGGTTTTGAGGACAATTTTCAAGTTGGGCGTATGTAAAAGCTTTGTTTAATAAAGAAGACTTAGTATTCATGTTGCACTAAGAAAAGGCTTCTCGGAAGCTAAGCCATCTCAACTTCCAAGCCTTCCAGTTAGAAATTTTAATTAGAGTGGAAATACGTGAGGATGGCTCAAGACTTTTTAAAACCAAGGTAACTTTACCTCTGATATTGGCAGTTTTAATTAGTTGAAATTCCGTGTTATTTCAGTCACATGTAATTCTGATAAAATTCAAAATTTTCGTTCGTTTAAATAATGGCACGATATTTTACAAGATCGTTTTCATGAAAATGTAATTGCGCAGGGCAGGTTTTGGAGAGGAGACTCCCGGTTGGGAAAAACGTTTTTTTGTACGACTTTTCGGCATACGAAACCCGCGAGTCCGCTTTTTTATTTCGAACAGACTTTTGGGTATGAACGCTTCGAGATGAGTAGAAGAAAGAAGGTCGTGAAAAAAGTGAAGAAGCCTTTAAGGAGCAAGCACACGTGGACATCACGTAGATCTCCCGGATTGGTCGTCGTCAAAACGATCAAAAGTAAAACGCTTTATCGAAAACCGGCCAGACTTCATCACAAAATTAAATCCTCTCATGGAAAAAAGATTCAAAAAAGAAAATAAGTAAAATATATATTTTTTCCTAAGGACAATTTTTCGAAACTGCTTCCTAAACCGCGTAGAGATTCCCAAAATAAGGAGAAAGAGATTTGTAAAATAATTTCTGATGATTTTTAGTTCCCAAATGTAGGAAACTACTGTTGAAAGTGCTCCGATTTGAAAAAAAAGTACTGGTTTGAAGAGCTTTCAACAAAACTTCCTTAAGAGAAGTAACAATTTAGGAGGGGGAAGGGGAATATGGGAGGGGAAGTATAAAGAGGGGAAGTTATAGGATGGTTAGGATAACGGAGGGGACGTAACGGGGGGAAGTATAACAGAGGGGGAAGTATAAGGGAACGAAAGTATAACGAAGGGAGGGAAAGTATAAAGGAGGGGGAAGTATAAAAGGGAAAGAATAAGGGAGGGGGTTTTTTAACAAAATTTTCCGTTTTTTTTTTAAATTGTCAAAGTTTTTTTAATTTTCTGTTTTTTTTTTAAAATTTTTTTTTTCGAAAATTTTCCGGGTTTTTTTTCGAAATTTTTTTTTTTTTTTTTTTTTTTTTTTTTTTTAAGTTTCGGTTTTCCTAAAATTTTCCGGTTTTTTTTTTTTTTTTTTTTTTTTTTTTTTTTGGAAAAATATTTTAAGTTCTTTTTTTCGGAAATTTTTTCAAGTGTCAAGGTAGAAAGTACTGGTTTGAAGAGCTTCCAACGAAAACTTCCTTAAAGAGAAGTAACAATATAGGAGGGGGAAGTATAACGGAGGGGACGTATACAACGGAGAGGGAAGTATTAGAGAGGGGAGGGAAGTACAACGGAGGGGAAGTATAAGGGAACGAAAGTATAACGAACGGAGGGAAGGTATAAGGAGGGAAGGGAGGGAAGTATAAGAGAGAGGGAAGTTTTTTTTTTTTTTTTTTAATTTTCCGAGTTTTATTTATGCATTTAGCAATCGTAAAAACCCGGTTATAGTGAAAAATCATGTGACTTTTGAATTTATTATAAAAGAAGTTGTCCACCTTTAGTAGGTACTTTAAGTCCCTTTATAGCTTCTATTATAAAATCAATTTTGTATGAAATGCTCATTTTTTTCTGTGAAATCAGAACCAAACATTTTCTTTTCATCAAATTCCAAGAACCTTTTTTACGACAAAAAAACGCTTCTTTCATTCAACCAGAAACGACTTTTTCCATCACATAAGTTTTTTAGTAGGTCTTGTTCAAAGACGCTTAAGCCGAAATCCCGGTGCCTTTATACGTCCCTTTACTCATCCATAATCTAATTTTTCCTTGTCAATTTGCCGCTGGAAGAGGGGAAAAAAAGCGATCACGCGAAGCGGTAATTCGATCAATCTTAATAAGTTTGATTATTGAACTCGGCTGGTAATTCATCTTTAATCCTTTTAGCGAGTTCATTCTTAGAGTCTATTTAGTGAAGGGGGAAGTTGATAAATTTCACAGGTAAGTTAGCCTAAGGATCATTAAAGAACGTCTTTCCCATTAACTAATAGCCCCGGAGGGCGGACTTTGGAATTTGACAGAGGGGCATCGATCTTGACTGTTCGAAAATGCAATTTAGAGAATACAGTTTTTTTCCCCGAAAGCTCAATACAACAGGTTAACAGGTTTGCCCTCCGAAAGCGAAGTTTTTGAGCGGGGGCGGAACCTTATTAACTTCCTCACATAAAATACATCGCCAGACAAGCAAAATCGCTGTAAAAATTTTTAGCTGGAAAAAAGTTGTGTTTTTCCTTTAAAGTAAAATTTGATCGAATTTCAGAGATTTTCCCCTTAAGTCCTCTTACGGAAAACTGTCAATTAAAATAACTAATTAACCACATGTCATGGAACTCCCGGAGGTTTTAGACGTTCGAACAAAACCCTTCTATATTCTAAGCATCTCGAAAGGCATTAAGCGAGAAAGCACCTGGAGTCCCCACTATTAGACGAGGCAATTTAAGCCCTTTCGTTCGGAGATTAGGAGGTCGGGAGAAGGATAAATTATAACAGGAACAATGAGCTAAGAATACCAAGAAGGTTCCTGAATCCATTAGCAATTGAACGGAATTCTTAACAAAACAGGTGGGATTGTTCTCGCAAAAATTTAGGATGATAAGTAGATTAGTCGATGGCCTATTGAGAATTTCATGACCCAATGGCCTTCGTAGTCAGTGGTCAAAATCTTCAGCCAAAGAGGATTCCATTCTTACTTGCTGCCGATAGAAAAATTAGGATAGCCAACAAGGAGAGAGAATATTGCGTTTCTTTAAGTTACAAAAATGGATACTCGACGACTGGAGGCCATTTTTGGCTCATATTCTGTCAACATGGCAATACACCATTGGAAGAGTGGTAAGATAAGGCGAGCAGGAAGATCGGGCAAACGGGGAGTACCATGGTAATGGTGTCCCTTAGAATAAAGGAACAAAAGCGCCAGCTGCACTATTTGACGGTTGCCAGCCGAAAAAAGAACATTCAAATTTGATTCTTGATGCAAAGGCTTCTTCTGTCATTCCCAGTTTGCCCGTTCCTGCTCGCCTTATCTTCCCACTGTTTCATCTTCCGGTTCGTTCAATCTTGCTGCTCTTCCGATGACCCTGTAAGTCCGATCTTCCTGCTCGTGCGATGTTCCCCACTCATTCGCTGCTCGTCCAACGACACTAGTTAACGTTTGACAGCAGAAAAAAGAACTTTCGAATTTGATTTTGATACAAAGCTTCTTCTGTCATTTCTCCCCGTTTCCCCGATCTTCCTACTCGCCTTATCTTCCCACTCTTCCAATTCCGGTTCGTTCAATCTTGCTGCTCATCCAATAACCCTGTAAGTGCAATCTTCCTGCTTGCAATGTTCCCCTTCCTATTCGCTGCTCGTTCAACGGCATGCCCCTGCAATACCTTCTCATTTCCATCGGTGGCGAGGATATCCTGGCGTACTGGAGTATGCATCTACCTGATAAAGCTGGAGGTGTATCCACCTTCTTCTACTACATTGACCTACTCAACGAATAATGATTCTTTTGGCTCTTCCCCCGCATTCTACGAGGTGACCGAAGACAGTACCAACAAAGGTAGGGTTAAAGAATCGATTTTCGCCTCTTTTGTTTCCCACAATATCCGTTGTATTTTGAAACAAGGGAAGTTCGTTATCTGCTAATGTTGTGATGAAGTATGGTTTCGGAAGGACAAAGGAGTGGACTCAGGGGGAATGAGGGCGAAGAGGGAAGACAAGCCCTGAGATAACCTGAAGTCGTCGTGATTTACTCCCCTGCCCCGAGGGGAGAACGCCCATTCCTCAGCATTACTCCCGGAGACATCCTCGCACTATCGCCACACCCTTCCACCGTGTCCCTTTTAATTGCTTTCTTAATATTTAAAAATTTCGAAGGAAAGTTTAGTTAGGCAATTAATGACGCTAATTCAATTACCTCGGAGCCCCACCTCATTTTAATACATTAATGAGCTTTTTAGACGAGGGGGACTTGTTGAATTTCTTGAGGTTCTTTACTCCTATTATCACATTTTCATCATGTGCCTTTGTTTTTTCTAAACTCCTTATAACTTTTGTGTCCCCAGTAAATACTTTTAAAACTCACCTGAAAGGAATTTTCTTAAACAAAAAACTTTTCAGAGCAATTTTTTTTTTCCCCTTGAGTAAACTTTTACCCTCGAAAATTTCTTATTAGAGTTGATAAAACGGGTCTATTTTCGGATATTTATCTAGCGGTTCAAAAGTCAGGATATAAAAAGAAAAATCTTAACTTACGGCCTCTCATCAAGTAGCATGTCTAGTCTCTACCCTCGACTAATCTTGATTAGCGTGAACATGCAACCCTTTTTCTTCTCCCTTCACCTCAAATTTTCAACCTCGACCTAATTATAAAGCAAAATTTAAAACAAGTTTTTTAAACAATTATTTTTATTGACTAAAGTTTACTAAGCAAATAATTGAAGAGTATAAAGTAACTTTTATTTTGTATCGCCTTTGTCCTTTTTTTTCTTTCTTGTAAGTCATTAGGGAAAAGGATTTTTAAAAGAGTTTTAGTCAAAGGCTTTGAAAAGTTCTTTCATTAAAAAAATCTCCCCACCTGTTTTAAGGATGAGCGAGAAACCGATTAAACAAATTTTTCGTTTAATACAAATCCAGGTTTAATCAAAGAAACACAAACAGTATTCGAATGCAGGCAAAGCCGCTAATAACAGAAATCTAATTTTTTTATTTCAAAATAAGTAGAAAACTTCCTACTCTCGAAAATACGAAGCTTCGTATAAATATTTTTGAATAAATGACTCCCATTGGATGAACATGTCTCAATATTGTATGTCACATAACCTATAAAGGGAAAAAAACACAAGTTTTTTAGAGCTTTATAAATCTTGAGGAAAAGGGAGAACACCGTTCAACACAACGCATTTCCCCCTAAAGCAGTTGAACATAAAAAAATCTGCATTTCCATATAAAAAATCTGTTCACCACAAACACGTTTGGGCATAATGCAATGAACTAAGGCTCTGAAAAGTACAAAAATTTTGAGCATAGTGCATTCAACTTAAACGACTTTTTCAATAAATGCAAGTCATAACATTCAGCTTCTCACCATAAAAGCCTCTAAACTTGTGTTTCGCCATAAAACTGTTACTGTCATTTGGGCATAATACATCTTACCATAAACTAGGGACAGCGAAAGAGCAAGCTTACTTTCGCCGTTTAAAACGCGATTATGGTGGAACGACAAAAGCCTTGACAGTTCACCATAATGCAATTCAACATAAAGCATCTCACCATAAACTAGGAAAAGCAGGCAGGCAGCCAATAAGATCAGCTCGTTTTATAACACAAATGGTTAATTTTTTTTGTTGATCTTTACCGATCTCAACTTTGTCTTTGGTGCCGGCCGTCCGTCCGTAGCATTGTTTTCCGGAAAACTTTACGGCCACAGTTTTCAACCGATTTTCACACACACAAATTTCTTTAGCCGGTGAACAAGAATGTAAGGAGGGCGATTTTTGAATTTCGAAAAAATGGTGGATATGTCTGTTTGAAATTTTAAAAAATTCGCTCGGCCGAACCGTTGGTCCGATTTTCCTCAAATTTTCATTAATTACTCCTTATATTTTTACGAATTTTTGGTGTAAAAATTATCATTTTTTTTACATTAATTACCTACCATTTAGTAGGGAGAAATTTCATACTTCCACCCGTTACTAGAGGGACCTCTCTTGGGCAAAAATCTCATTATTTCTACCTTGATACGAAAAAATTTGCTAAAAAAAAGAACTTAGAAATTTTTTTGGAAAAAAAGCGCAAAAAAAAAAAACGGAAAATTAAAAAAAATCGAAATTTTTTCGAAAAAAAAAAAGTTTGAAAATTAAAAAAAACTTGAAAATTTTTGAAAAAAAAAACTTCTCCCTCCGTTATACTTCGCTCACTTATACCTCCCCCTCCTTTATACTTCCCCCTCCTATATTTACTTCTCTTTAAGGAAGTTTTCGTTGGAAGCTCTTCAAACTAGTACTTTTTATTGATATTTTGCAAGCTTTGTTGAGACGCACCCCGTCATTAATTTCGACTCAAGGGACGCGCAACACTTAAAACTTGAAAACGGCGAAGGGGCTGTCCTACGCGTAAAACATACATTTGCATATTATGTATTATACATTCAAGTTTAAGCTCTGCTGGTTGGGAAATCCGAGACAATGAGAAGTCTATATTATTTACGGATTTATACGATTGTAAAACTTTTACTGATATTGGAGTTTACCGAAAGGAATATAAAAGAGGGAAGCGATCGGAAAAAAAATGATTTATGATATCGAATTATTCGGATTCCATAGAATATCGTTTCATGGACCGCGGGGAATTCGATGGCAGGACTCTTTCAAAAAAATAAAATGTACCTTTTTCTTTCAAATTTTGGGCCCTAAATGCGATTACTGCTTCACTATTTTTAAAAATACTCGCTTTTAATTCCCCAATCCCAAAAATTGAAGTTTCTAAGTTTGAGGAGATTATTCAGATGTCTTTTTTTTATTATGAAGAAATTAATTTGGAAAAAAATCCAGATCGGCATTTTCCATGGCTTTTAATTAAATCGAGAGAAAGGGTAGGTCGTTTAATCAAGACAATTTTTTTTTTACTTTTTTTTTGACATCTGTTGGGGTCGTAGTTCGGTTATTGCCTTCCGGATAGGATATTCTCCCATACGTAATATTTACATTTCATTTTACGTTGGAAAAAAAGAGTTTTAACTTATCCAGCCTAATTGCTTTTAATTCCCAATGTGGCCTTTTCTCATTTGACAAAAAATTTCATTTATTTTTTGGCCAGGTAATTCTAAAAGTCCATTTTGTACACCTATAGTTCATTTTTTCAAAATTTTGAACATTTTAGGCGTTAAAGTCCATCAAAAGTTGACCTCCTCCGTGTAAGAAGGTTATTGAAGTATAACCATTAAGAAGGTTAATTTTGAAAGGCTTGTAAATCGTAAACCGTTACAGATATTGAAAAAATGCACTAAATAAATCTGTTGGAAATTTAATTCTCTTTAATTTTTATTCTATTCATTTTTTCTCTAGGACGCACTGTTTTCAAGATAAATTTATTTAAAAAAAAATTATTTTCCGAAAATGGTGCATCCTAGAAAAAAATAATTAAGTGCAAATTTATAGAGAATTAAATTTCCTACAAGTTTTATTTATTAGGTGTACAAAATGAAACTCAGCCACAGGGTAAATTTGAATTTTGTAGATTTTAGCCGAGTTTCATTTTGTACACCTAATACCTAATGGATTTTTTAAAAGTTACTGTGATACCCCTGATAAGAGGATATTATGGGTCTTCCAGACCCCAACGGAACAAGTGCTTATCTAAGTGCTAGCTACAATGGGTCATAAATGCATAAAAATGTATGTTTAAGCGGTTTTAAAGATTTTTTTTATTTTTTGATATTGTTAAAAGGGGAGAGTACCTACGTGCGATATCTAAAAGTTTCAGCCAGCCTTATCAACGCACTTATGCGTCCCTAGGACCGCCCGAACACGGCCTCTCCCCTTTTACCCTATTTTCCATCCCATTTCTCCTCCCTTCCCTTTATACACCTGCATCAACATCCGAGAAAATAAGGTTATAATTCCAAAGCGTCGGGTTACCATGGTCACGGGGGGCCTTTTTTAAGAGGGTCCTTGATGGTAACCGGGGTTGGGGTATAAAACGGAAAGTTACGAGTTTACCCGTGCGACGACGTTTCAACCCCCTTCGAGCGATTTACGTTTCGAACCGTCCCTTTTAACCAACCCTTTTGAAATCTATGCCTCAAAAAAGGAAAACAGAAGTTATTCCTGGCACATTGTGCCCATTGGTTGGTATCACTGTTTTTCATCATTGTAGCCCAGTCAATCTAAGGAAACAGCAAATAAAAGACAAAAATATTTTATTTTGTTATTTGACGTAAATGTGTAGGGGTCTCATGATAAAAAAAACCCCCCAGTTTTTCGAATTATCTCCAAAACGGTACGTCGAAGCCAAAAAATATAAGCTAAAAAAGAAAGCTGACTAAATTTCCTATAAATTTGGTTCAATAAAATTTTTTGTACGACCAACGGCGCCCGAGATATACGGCGGCGAAAAACAGTGCAAAAAAACGAAAAAAATTATTGATCTTCGGGCGATGGAGCGTGACTTTTCGCGGTTTTTCGCTTGTATCATCAAAACGGTACGTCGTAGCCAAAAAATATATAAGCTAAAAAGAAAGCTGACTAAATTTTCTATAAATTTGGTTCAATAAATTTTTTGTACGACCAACGGCGCCCGAGATATACGGCGGCGAAAAACAGTGCAAAAAAACGAAAAAAAATTATTGATCTTCGGGCGATGGAGCGTGACTTTTCGCGGTTTTTCGCCTGTATCATCAAAACGGTACGTCGTAGCCAAAAAATATATAAGCTAAAAAAGAAAGCTGACTAAATTTTCTATAAATTTGGTTCAATAAATTTTTTGTACGACCAACGGCGCCCGAGATATACGGCGGCGAAAAACAGTGCAAAAAAACGAAAAATTATTGATCTTCGGGCGATGGAGCGTGACTTTTCGCGGTTTTTCGCCTGTATCATCAAAACGGTACGTCGTAGCCAAAAAATGTATTTTACAAAAATACAACATTGTGCCCAATGGTTGGTATCACTGTGTTTCATCGTTGTAGTCCAGTCAATCTAAGGAAACAGCAAATAAAAGACAAAAATATTTTATTTTGTTATTTGACGTAAATGTATAGGGGTCTCATGACTATCCCTAAAAAACCCTCAACCCCCCAGTTTTTCGCAATTATCTCCTAAACGGTACGTCGAAGCCAAAAAATATATAAGCTAAAAAAGAAAGCTGACTAATTTCCTATACATTTGGTTCAATAAAATTTTTTGTACGACCAACGGCGCCCAAGATATACGGCGGCGAAAAACAGTGCAAAAAAAAAAACGAAAAAAATTATTGATGGAGCGTGACTTTTCGCGGTTTTTCGCCTGTATCATCAAAACGGTACGTCGTAGCCAAAAATGTATTTACAAAAATAAAAGGTAATTAAATTTCTATAAATTTGACTAAATCAACTTCATTGTAGGATGGGCCGTTTCCGAGCTGTAAAGCACTGAAAAAATTTGATGAAAAAAAGCGTGTTTTAAAAAATCGCTGAAGTTTCTGCACGTTTTCGCCCTTTGTAGTGACTTCCTCTTTCTTACACTTTTGTCATATCGCAACAAAAATAAAAGAATTTGAGAAAAGGGTCATTGAAGGTTTCCCCTTTGTGAGACAAACCCTCAGGAAACCAAAGGCTTGGGTCAATGTTTTATGACATTTTAAAAGCGGCATGAATTATAAAAATAGCCCTGGAAATTTCTTCATTCATAATTCCAAAACGGAATAAGATTAAACCCCCTGAAGGGTTTATTTAAGTTTCACAATGGCATTAACCTATCCGTCTTGAAATTCCTGTTAAAACTTTCAAACAATATGTCAAGAATTTTAAACTAGATTCACTGAGAGAAAAACTAAAGTTCCCTGGATTGAAGGCCTTTTATAGGGAAGGGAAAATTCATAATGCAAATCTTTCAGAATAGGTCCAGAGCGTGCTCGAACAGCTGCGACTTTTGTTTTATTCATGCCCCCTTGGTGTTAGCATAGCTCGGACAGTAGTTGAAGCTTCTAAACTGACAACTTTGTTTAACTTCACAAACTCCTGGGATAAATGACCATCGGAGTTTAAAAAAAATTTAACGATCTAATTTGTACATGAGACAGAATTAGAACAAAACATCTTCTATAAATGGAAAAAGTCTAAACTTATTTCGAAATTTTTCTTACCAACGATGCCGCAAATGTTGCTTGGGACCAAAAGACTCGAGGGATTATTCTTCACTGGGGTGGTTTCTGCAATAATTATAGCGACTGCTGAATTACCCATGAGGAGGTCTAACGACTGTTTAGCTGCAAATCAGACGGTTTTACGACTGTTTAGCTGCAAATCAGACGGTTTTACGACTGTTTAGCTGCAAATCAGACGGTTTTACGACTGTTTAGCTCCAAATCAGACGGTTTTACGACTGTTTAGCTGCAAATCAGACGGTTTTACGACTGTTTAACTGCAAATCAGACGGTTTTACGACTGTTTAGCTGCAAATCAGACGGTCTTACGACTGTTTAGCTGCAAATCAGACGGTTTACGATGTTTAGCTGCAAATCAGACGGTCTTACGACTGTTTAACTGCAAATCAGACGGTTTACGACTGTTTAACTGCAAATCAGACGGTCTTACGACTGTTTAGCTGCAAATCAGACGGTTTACGACTGTTTAGCTGCAAATCAGACGGTCTTACGACTGTTTAGCTGCAAATCAGACTGTTTACGACTGTTAGCTGCAAATCAGACGGTTTACGACTGTTTAGCTGCAAATCAGACGGTTTACGACTGTTTAGCTGCAAATCAGACGGTTTTACGACTGTCTAGCTGCAAAGCAGACGGTTTTACGACTGTTTAGCTGCAAATCAGACGGTTTTACGACTGATTGGCTGCAAATCAGACGGTTTTACGACGTTTAGCTGCAATCAGACGGTTTTACGACTGTTTAGCTGCAAATCAGAACGGTTTTACGACTGTTTAGCTGCAATCAGACGGTTTTACGACTGTTAGCGGCAGATCAGACGGTTTTACGACTGTTTAGCTGCAAATCAGACGGTTACGACTGTTTAGCTGCAAATCAGACGGTTTTACGACTGTTTAGCTGCAAATCAGACGGTTTTACGACTGTTTAGCTGCAAATCAGACGGTTTTACGACTGTTTAGCTGCCAATAAGGCAGACAGTCTACGATTTATGGGATGGTTTTTTGTGCAATATGAAAGAGGTGCAAAAAGAGACCTGTCCCCTTGAGTCATAAACGAGCTGATCTCATGGCTGCCTGCTTACTTTTCCTAGTTATAGTGAGATGCATTATGGTGAACTGTCAAGTTTTAAGGTTTTTTCGTTTCGCCAAAATCGCGTTTTACACGGCGAAAGTAGGCTTGCTCTTGGCTATCCCTTGTTTATGGTGAGATGTTTTATGCCCCGACAGAAACAGTTTTATGGCGAAACAACAAGTTTAAAGAGAGGTTTTATGGTGAGTAGCATTATGGTGACTTGCACTTGTCCTGTGTCGACTTTTTTTGAAAAAGTCGTTTATGCGAAACGCTTTATGTTGAAATGCATTATGCTCAAAATTTTTGAACTTTCAGAGCTTTATGTTCAATTGCATTATGCAGAAACGCATTATGGTGAACTGCAGATTTTTTATGTCGAAATGCAGATTTTTTATGTTGAACGGTGTTCTCCCACAAAACCGATAGAAACCATCAAAATCTAGTTTTAGCGCTGAGTCCTATAACAATAGCTACGCCAAAATCCTGATAAAAGGAGCCCTAATGCTCACTCTTTCGATTTTAAAAGCTTCTTTATTTCAGAGCACTTAAGTACCGCGAATCTATATAATGAAATGTAAATAAAATCCGTTAAAAATTTAAACTTAATCCTTCTTTTGTTCAATTTATAACCCTGATTTGCCTAAAATGCCCTTTTCGCAGGGACGTTGGGTCCATTAGAACGTGTGACGTGCCGGCGGGGGGGAAGGTAGGTCGTCGGGCTTTCGACTATGGCTTGGACACAAAGTGTAATTGATTGTTTCGACGGTGTACAAGTGTGTCCCGGAGGCACAGTGCGGTTTTCAATTCCCTTTCAACGGTTTTATCACGTTGATAAATGGCACTTTCGACTCAAAATCTCCGAAATCCCTTTTCTCCTTGTACAAACCCTTGAAAACGTTGTTTGAAGAAAAGAATTCATTACTAATCTGTCACCCAATTCCAAAATAAAACCCCATTATCCTGTCAAATACTTTTATAACCTCAACTTGACATTTTTGAAGAAATTATGTTTTAAAAACTTTTGTTCCCAAAAGCAGAAAATCTTTTTTATCAGGGGTAACAAAACATTCACAATTATCCATTTCTTTAATTTTCAGCAATTTTATTGAGCAGTTTTAATTTTTTTTCTTTCTTTTAAAATCCTAACAATCATTTTTTTCTCCTATTTTCTAACAGACATATTTTATTCGTTTAAACAAAACCATTCTTTTATCATTAGAACGTCTATAAAATCTATACAAAATAATTATAATATTTTTTTAACCAATTTTTTTAGTTATAATTATTTTTTTCAAACTACAGATTATGTTTTTTTAAAGTTTTTCCAATTTTTTTTTCTTTTTACAACATTTAAGACATAATATCCTTTGGGAGTGCATATTTACAATTAAATTTAATATTTATACATTTTTTTTACAACCCGTAATGTTTTAATAATGCTTATTTTATATACAAAGCTTTTAATAATATTTAAGTACATAACATGTATTTTATAGGTTCAAAAAAAAATTATGGTCATTTTTAGGCCATTGAAATTTAAATTAAAATTTTTTTAAATAATTATCAATGAGTTGAACAATTTTATTTTCTTAAAAATTTAATTAGGTAACTTGAATTTTTTAGGAAATAAAAGTTTTTATAAATAATAAATGTAACAACAAAATAAATAAAACCATACAACTTGAAAAAAGCACCTTTCAGATTATTTAAAAATAAATTTAGTAAATTTTGATAAAAGAATCGATTTAATATCTTTTTACTATTATTTAAAATGCCATTTTTGATCAAAGGCACTTAAAAAAAAAGTTTTTGTTTTATTTTTTCTTAATCTCATAATTAAAATTAGTATTTATTAAAAGAGAGAGAGACTATAGTTAAAAAAATAAATAAATAAATAAAAGATAACAAGAAGAATAGATTAGCCAATAGGAAGAAGGCCTATGCTCATTGGTTAAATCTATTTCTTTTCATCATCATCAAATAATAAAATAAAAATAGAAATTAGAAATAAAAAACTAAGATATGTGATTCATTTCTTTATATCTTAAACATTTATATTTAGCACTTAAAATCACAAAACTAAAAGAAAAGTCGTTAATTAGAAGCGAAGAAAAAAAATCCAGTCTTCAGTTTGAATATCATAAATTTTAAAATAAATAAAACGAAAATATTACATTATGTAATAGATAGGTACTTTATTTATTATTTTACCCAGAAAAACTATTAATTTTGTCTAATTTTTACCCTATAATAATAAACACATCCCCTAATTTTATTTTTTAATTTTATTTTTTGACGAAAAAAAATTATTGGCACAAAAAAGGGAATCGTATCAGAATAGGGCACATTCATGTAAATATAAACTTATAAAAATGAATACATTAATAAATTTATACAATTCTTATAATAATGACATAAATATAATCATACTCGTATTCATATTTATAAATTTTAAATTTGTGAGAATATGAATACGCTCAACTCTCGGATAACATGTTTCTTCATAAAATAAATAGGCAATTTAAAAAATCAAGGAGTTCTTAGTTAATAAAAGTTTTATAAAATTAAGAGTGTGATTTAAAGTGCTATTAGGATATTTCATAAAATTTTATATCTAATTTTATAGCTCTCCCAAAAAATATTTAACAGGAAATATAATGGTCCACTATTTTACATCTAACATTTTTTTAACATTTATAGATTTTGTGCGTAGTGCGTTTCCCTAAACACAAATCTCTATCCCTTAACGACTAATTAGGCTCTAAATAACATCGAATTTTCATTTTTTCTGAAACATTCGTTGCTTTTTTCTTTTTTTTAATTTAAAAAAAAACATCAATTTTTTTCTAGATTCTAAACATTTAACAAATTTTTAAAACAAAATTTTGGTCTGATCAAAAAAAAAATCTTCACACAAATTCTGTCCTTCTGAAGAAGAACGTTTGTCACCTATTTGGTGTTCAACTTACCGTGAATTGCCATGAGCAAATAATACTAACATTTAGGTAAAGAAAACAAAAAATATCCAATATTATTCTGTTTCTAAATTTAAAACACTAATCCAATTTTTTTCTCCCAAATATTAAGAATTGACAAATGCAGCAATTATGTTGCAATGAGCGATATTCTATTTTGGACAAGTTGCTATTTTGTTTTTAAAAATAATTTATTATAAATATTTCACAATTGTTCATCACAATAAAAATGGCAGTGATTGTTGTTTGAGTATTATCCAACCTTAATCCAGCGATCAATAGAATATTCGAGAGCTGCAAGCCACCTAAAAAGTAAAATTTCAAAATAAATGCACAAATTTATTAGTTTCACAATACAGTGGGTGTATTCATAAATACAAACTTTTATGTATAGGAATAGGTTTAAGGAATACGTTCATGTACAGAAGAATTCCCCAACTCTTTGAAGAAGAAAAAAAAATTGAAAGTTTCACCTTTTCTTGTCAAGTTCTGTATCGGTGTAAAAATAAAATGCAATAATGAAGGATCTGGTGGGAAAAGTTCGAATGCGAATTTTCTCGATGCAGAAGTTGAACTTTGAACTCGGTAGCCATGCAGACAAACCATTCCTGCAGAAACAACGGTTATCACTTTTTGAATAAATATTTCTTTGTGTTTACCTAAAGCGATATCTGCGTTTATGTCAGAATAAAAATACATAGAAGCATCTTTCAAAATGCAAAAACGACGTCGCCACGTTTTTCCTTTATGATGGACCAGCGTTGATAATGTTCCAGCGCAGTCGGGCTGGTGAATTTTGGTCGGAGGAGCATTGAGGCATTTGTCACTCATCCACGGATGGACCTAGCATTGTAGAATTTAGTTTATTCTGTATAATCAATAAAATGATTACTTTTGGTTGGCACGCTTCATTTAAAGTTGCTATCCAACGGTCGGCTTCATTTTGTGAACCAGCTGCCAAATGTAACGACGTCGCTCCTTTTTACTCAAACGAAAGCTATTTGGCTTATCGATTCAGTCAATTTTGTGACCACATATTCGGAACATGTATTGCCCCTAACGGTTGTCCACCCTGCAATAAAATATATAAAATTTGTTTTTTTTTCCCTCAACAAACATACCAATTCTGATTTATAGTGATATAAACACTGATCTTGCTTTAAAATGAAATATCGTAAAATCCATCCTTTAGATTTTGCACTCTGCGACAACCGATAAAGACTCCCGGCAATGATTGGAGGAGGTAAGGATGACTTGGAAACTTTTTCGTATGTTCTGGCGACCTCCAGCTCCAAAATATCAGACCCTAAAGCCAATAATTAGTTTAAAAATTTAAAAAATATATAAATTTTATACCTGCATGGGCTAATTTGACAACTTCAGAATGTGTGGCATCCAAAACATTTATGTTGTTACATTAATAATGATGTCGCCAACTTCCAACCCTGATGATTCTGCAGGTGTGCCGGCTTCGATGCAAGAAACTACGACAGGTTTCGAACCATGTATTCTGAACCCGTATTCTCCTGAGCCTTTTTTCACAAGAACTCTTTTATCCACTTCTGCAAATCAAAAGTCTTAAATTTGGCCATTGTTTTTAGGTGGTGTGTACCAAAACATTTAGATGCGAGTCTTCTATACATTTCTAAGCTTGATTTTCGATGGACCATACGATGTGTTATTGCTTGATATCTTCGTTTGAATTCTTTTTCTGATTGGGTCGACTCGACAGAGTCTTTACGTAAGCTTTCCTCTGCTTCATCGTCTGAAATTCAAAAGTACAGTTATTGTACAGGGGATGTTTGGGAAATTTTGTACCTCTAGTGTCAGGCCTTTGCCAGACTTTAAGCTCTTCGGTGCCACCGATGTAAACCCAAGTTCCGACATTGTAGGCATCAAGGACGACACCGCTCCAGTCATCGTCATCGTCCAAACTGCTGTGCGAGTGTAATTTCTCCATGCTGGCATCAGTCGATCTAGCTAAAGGACGGATTTTCTCTTTTCTCTCCTGACTCGCTCTCTCTTCCGATTTTGCACGTGCGGCTTCCGCATGTATTCTGTTCCTCCGCTCCTCCGATCTGTACCTTTTATCCGCTTTTTTATACAACCTCGTCCTATGCGGCGTCCTTGGCGAATCCTCAAAACCGGCCGGAGGTTGAACGATATCAGCCACTTTTTCCAGCGTCCCCTACAAAACTCATCAATATATTTTCCTTAATATAAACCCATACTTGTGGACTTTCATATTGTTGGCCACAATGAGTACACACTGTTTGATTTTTATCCAATGGTCGCTGTAGAAAACAGAATCGCTTCCTGGGCTTACACTTCTTAAAGATTCAGCACTCAATGCCTTCAGGCGTGACGGATCTGGACTTGGAATTCCACCCTAAATAATTTAATTAAACTTAATTAAATAAATATAATTTACTTTATGTCTACTAGGACTTCCTCCAGGACTTAAAGCTGAACGAGGACTCAGTCTTTTAGGATGTATTTCTTCAACTGTTTTTACAGGACTTGGCGAAGTTGTCACAATAGAACATCTTTTTTCCCCAAATCATCAACACCAACGCTTCTTCTTCTTTCCCTGATAATCCTTTAGTATAAAAAGAATAAGTATGTCAAAAGCAAACCTGGCTAAAGATGTTGGGCTTTTGGCAATTGGGATTTTCCTTCTTTGGTTTTCTCTGACACGTTTCTTTTTTCCGCAAGTGCATTCATCGCTGCTTTCATCAGAACTTTCATGTACGCCGATTCCATTGCTGATTTTAGTCTTCTGAAAAATTTTGATTGGTCATTTTAGGTTAGTTGAAAGGAAGACAAATAAAGTCTTGCTCACTGCTTCATTGTGAGTTCTCTCTCTTTTTAGAAAAAACATGTGAGCCTGACTTTAACATCAAAGATGGATGTGAGAGGGAAGGTTGACTAACATTTTGTATATAAAAGGTACCTAAACAACAATAATTCAGGAAAGATGAACACTTAAAGCTCGTTACACATTTGAACGTTTAGCTCAGGGGTTCCCAAATTGTGGACCCCTTGCTGATCAAGCCATGCCAGCGGGTTCCGCAGAAAAAAAAAAAATCGCTGGTTTTTAGACAGAGAGCCCAAATTTTAAAGGATGATATGATTTTATCTGATTTTTTGGACATAAAAACCCTATTTTAACATGATTTTTAGGAATTTACCTTAGTTATTCGAGAAATTCAAAATTTGGGACAAAATTTGTGCTCAAAAAACCATTATTTTGTCCCATAAAAATTAGCCAAACATCAAAGACATTCTAACTATTTGGTGTACGAAATGAAACTCAGCCACAGGGTAAATTTGAATTTTGTAGATTTTAGCCGAGTTTCATTTTGTACACCTAGTAGTTCATTTTTTCAAAATTGTGAACATTTTAGGCGTTAAAGTCCATCAAAAGTTGACCTTCTCCGTGTAAGAAGGTTATTGAAGTATAACCATTAAGGAGGTTAATTTAAAGGCTTGTAAATCGTAAACCATTACAGATATTGAAAAATGCACTAAATAAAGTCTGTTGGAAATTTAATGCTCTTTAATTTTATTCTATTCATTTTTCTCTAGGACGCACTGTTTTCAAGATAAATTTATTTTTAAAAAAAATTATTTTCCGAAAATGGTGCATCCTAGAAAAAAATAATTAAATACAAAATAGAAAATTAAACTTCCTACAATTTTTATTTATTAGGTGTACAAAATGAAACTCAGCCACAGGGTAAATTGAATTTTGTAGATTTTAGCAGAGTTTCATTTTGTACACCTAGTAGTTCATTTTTTTCAAATTTAAACATTTTAGGCGTTAAAGTCCATCAAAAGTTGACCTTCTCCGTGTAAGAAGGTTATTGAAGTAAACCATTAAGAAGGTTAATTTTAAAGGCTTGTAAATAATTAAGGAAAATGGAACATAAATTGCTAAAAATTTTGGGAATCCCTGGTTAGCTCAATCGTGCGGCAAGCTTCGCTACTAAAGCAGCTCAATGATATTCCATTTGTGCAAAATGATTTCTATTTACATGAAATAAATATTTTGCTCATGAAATTTTCATTTACTTTCTCTTCCTGTAGGCGTTGAGTTTCTTCTTTTTTGTGCGGTTCAACTTTAGCGGGGCTTCTAATTATCGGCGTTTCTCGGATAGCCTAAATTTTATTATTATTTTCGCACTCATTTGGACCATAAAATTATGTAAATATTTATATTGTATTAATTACCTGAGTAGGAGTTCTTTTTGTCTGAACTGGTGTTTTTACGGGTGTTTTTTCTTTCTCTTCGCCAGGAGCGCCCTTTTTCTGCCATGGACTTTTTACTGTAACTAAAAAAAATAAATTAGGAAAAAAATTTTGAATGCTATGCCAATCCCAAATTTTTTGCCATTCCCAGGGACTGGGGAAACTCCAGTGTGGAATCGAACCCCTGACCAAGGGAGTTAAGGAAGGGTTGGCCCCAAAAAAGTAAAATTAAGAAAATTTTTAAAAGTACTAACTTGTAGGAGTAGTTCCTTCAGGCTGTTCTATACTTGCTGCGAGTTCTAGCTTGAAACCTTTCTTCACTCGTGATTTATCATCATGAGTCCATTTTCTGTTTCAAAAAAATAAGTTATAAAATAATCTTAACAACAAAAAATAAATACTACAGTCTACACAAGTCACTATGTAGTACTACATTTTAGTTAATATTTTTTATAATATTTAGTTAAAAACAAAATATTATTGCTAACATAAAAAAATCAACTTCAGCAAATCAGGCCCAGCATAAAAATAAAATAAAACCAGATTTTTTTACATTTTAATACCTTTGTTTCCGATCTTCAAAAGGTGAATCATAACCACCTGTTGATGAACAGTGACTTTTGTCAGAATGCCCTAATTTGTCACTACTGCCTTCCACACTATAGCTAAAAAAACGGCAACGGAACAAAACGAGGTTATAAAACGTTTATGCCAAAACAAAACAAACAAAAACTTATCTGGGGGGATCAAAAATCAAAAAACCGAAATTCAACTGTGTATCTTCCCGAACCTACAACGCTTAACCTGATTCATGACTTGATAGTTAAAAATAAAATAGATCTAAGTGTAAAATGTGAAAGAGAAAAATTTAGGTGTAAAATAATTAAAATATTGTGTATTTTGAGTAATAAAATGTATAAAAGCAATAAAATCAAATATATTAATAGATAGTATACCTAAAATAAATTGACTTGTCGAGAAATGGATTATTTCTTAGTTTTCGGAGAAATGAGAACACAAAAGTTTGGCCAAGCAGCTTTTCCTTTTGTAAGCAATAATCTTTTCCCAGTTCTAAAAAAATAACCCATTTCCCGACAAACTAAAAATAGTAGTCCACAGAATCTTGAATTTTAAAAATTTAATAAATATTTGATTTAGTAAAATAAGTATCAATAAATTATAAGAATAAAAATCTGAAATACTGGACTATTTTTCCTTTAACCTTCAAAAAGTACTATGCACTAAGAAAGGTTGTAATGTTTAGGTTATCTTTTGTTTTAATAAATTATTAAGCATTATTTAGTTAATTTTAAGAAACAATAATTAATATTATTTGAATAAAAGAGTTAAAACTTTACATGCTTTACGATTGGATTATTCAATTGTGCATTAAAAGAAAAACGATGAAAACTAGGAACATGCTAGCTTTTGAGACAAAGAAAAAAAAAATTAATTTGAAATAAGAAATTAATTGTTGTTTGGGTTATGGGAATAGATTGAAATCACCTTCCGCAACTACTGCTTTCGGGCTTGAGGTGTCACCATCGCCTTCACCGATTTTTTCAATTTGTTCTTTCTTCTCTTTAGGCTCTGGTTCAGGTATGGGGGAACACGGTACCTAAAAGAAATACATAATAGGTTTTTTGACAGAGAAACCACATACTTGCTGCTCTTCTGTGGCGTCCGCTCGGGTCAGGCTGTACAGCGAAGATGCACTTTCGAACGATCCATTCCCTTGTCCAGGTTGAAAATTTTCTTTGTCGATATTATGAAGTCGCCCGCTGGCATCTGAATTGTTTTCGGTCGCTGTCGCATAATCGTCTGTCGACGCCTCCGACATATCTGTGTTCGTCTTCCCAGAATCCGAACGTCCAAAGCTTCTGAATAAAATATAATCAAATTTTCTTTTTTTGAATAAATATTTACCGTTACTACTGAGTGTAGATGAAGAATGATGAGGTTCAGATTCTGGCGTCCGTGTACCTGCACTTTTCCTTTTTGACTTCTGTAAAGGCGACGCTGGTCTGTCTTTTCTAAAAATCAAATTTCTTTATTTATTCTTAATTTCTTTATTCTTAATTTCTTTCAATTATCTTCATAAACTATTTTGAAATCTAAGGTGATTCTAGTCATTGTGGCGCTAAATTTTATATAACCATACCTCAAATGACAAGTAAATGAAAGCGATATCACTATTTTACTGACTTCATCATAATTTAAATTTATATTTTCTTTTTAAAACAGTTACATTTCTTTCTATGGCAAACAAAAATTAAGAAAAAATTAATTATTTTATGTATATACCTTTCTTTTTGTTGAGGAACTGTTCTTAAAGATGAATCGGAACTTTTGTCTTGCGATGGAATAACCGAAACAGTTGGAATTATTTTTCTGTAGGAACCGCCCTTAATTTTGATGTGTCCTAAAAAAAGGAAATTTAGAAATGATGGCTGAAAGTGATCTTTCCTTCTGCATAAACAGACAGAAGGATTTCTGTTTGATAGGTTATAAATGTCAGGAATGTAAATGATAAAAATTACCTGTTCAGGAACTTCTACTTCTTCGTTGTCCAGAACTTCGGTGTCAAAACTGGACCTTTGTTGATGTTGGACCATCAAAAGGTGTTTTCGTGGTGGAAGGTGTCATGGAGGCGGGAGCGCTCGGAAAGTGAGGGCTCAAGTCAGAACAACTCATGCCCGTCCCTGCTCCGTTATTGTCAGAATCGTGTAGAACCTACGATTTTCTGGTTTAACAATAAATAATTTTATTTTTAACTGACAGTCATCTGAGATTCGTTCCAGATGCCGTCGCTGTGGTCTTTTGTGGGAAGGGTCTTCCAGACCCCGGAGGTCAAATCGAATATTGATCTTTACCGATCTCGACTTTGCCTGTGTTTCCGGCCGTAGAGCATTTTCCGGAAAACTTTACGGCCACAGCTTTCAACCGATTTTCACCAAATTTTCACACAAATTTCTTTAGCCGGTGAAGAAGAATGTAACGAGGGCGATTTTTGAATTTCGAAAAAATGGCGGAGATATGTCTGTTTAAATTTTAAAAAATTCGCTGCGGCCGAACCGTTAATCCGATTTTCACCAAATACTCGTTATATTTTTTACGAATTTTTGGGTTAAAAAAATTGTCTCTTTTTAATTATTATTTGTTTTGGTAGGGAGAAATTTCGTACTTCTACCCATTACGAGAGGCACATCCGTAGGCTAAAGAGCCCATTATTTCTACCTTGACACATAAAAATTTTTCGAAAAAAAGAACTTAAAAAATGTTTCCAAAAAAAAATTTGGTGAAGATCGGACCAACGGTACGCCCACAGCGCTCATTTTAAATCTTTGAACAGTCATATCTCCGCCATTTTGAAAAATTTCGAAAAAAGCTCTCGTCATTTTCAAGATTTCTGTGAAAGGAAGCTTGTGTATAAATTTGGTGAAGATCGGATGAAAATTGCGGCCGTGAAGTGTTCCGGAAAAAGTGGCGACGGACGGCCGGACGGCCGGACGGCCGGACGGCCGGACGGCCGGCACCACAGACAAAGTCAGGATCGGCAAAGATCACTTATCAGATTTATCCTACGGGTCTGGAAGACCCTTTTCTAGTAACAGGGGGTCGGAGGGTATCACAGTAACTTCTTGAGGAAGTTAAAATGCGCAAATTTAAAAAGAAAACCCCGAAAATTTTTCGGAAAAAAAACTGAAAATTTTTCAAAAAACACCCTCGAAAAATTAAAAAAAAATTCGTAAAATCTTACCGAGCTTAAAAAAAAACTTGGAAAATTTTTCAAAATAACTTGGAAAATTTTTCGAAAAATAAATACTCCCCTCTCCCTTATACTTCCCCTCCTATATACTTCCCCTTCATTAAACTTCCCCTCCTTTATACTTTCCCTCCCTTCGTTATACTTTCGCTCCCTTATACTTCCCCCTCTGTTATACTTCCCCCTCCTATGCTGTCACTTCTCTTTAAGAAAGTTTTCGTTGGAAGCTCTTCAAACCAGTAATTTCAAATGTTTTACAGATTCTGGGTGGTCGTTTTTCTTGCTCTTTAGTCCAAGAAACTCCCTATTCGAGTGGTATTTATGCATTGCCCTACTACCAAGAGAACCCCTATTTTTCGGGCGTTTTCTTGGGATATTAACTAAGGAAGTACTTTCAACTTCTTTAAGGAAGTTATTGTGATGTCGGGTTTTTTGGGAAGGGTCCTCCGGTTTTATTTGCAAATTTTTTACTTTTTGAAGAAGTTTTTTTTTCCGCTCTTTTGGCCATGAAACTACTTTTTTGTCAGGATTATTGATTATTCTACTTATTTCCTCTAATAAACCCCCATTTTCACCGGACTTTTGGTAATTATCCTTGGGTTTTTGTTTCCGCCAAGTTTTTTTTTTTTACTTTCTCTACTCACAAATACCGAGAAATTAAGAAAATACATTTTTTTATTTGATTTTCGAAAGTTTTATTTATTTATAACCGAGAAAATCCGATTCTTTCAGATATTTGGACCTTTCCTCGCTTTGCTGCCCAAAAAAATTCTATTGTTATTTGGCACGAGAATCTCAATTTTTTATCGAGTATTTTGGCTTTTACTCGCCCTAATTGCCGATAAACATCAATTTTAGGGGCTGTTCTGTATACTATTTACAATTTGCCGCCATAGAATGGTGATGAGTGGGTCCTCTCAGTATAACAATTTTAGTTTTTTGAGAACCCGGTACAATGCTAACCTTATAAGGCAAATTTAATACGCAATGGACCCTAAAAGAGAGAAAAATGTACGGTCAGTTAGTGTGTTTAAAGTAATCTGTTTGACCCGAAAAATGGTGGTGTTGGTTCAAAATCGATAAACTATGTACTAATTATGTACATGGGTCTACGGGTAGAGGAAAAGCCATCAGAGAAGGTCCACTTCCCGTATTTACATAATCTAGTCGAACAACCCTCTCCTTCTATACATAATGCATGTGCAGTCTGGATAATGAAACAGACCTCGAGACATCCTTCCTTTGTGAACCTCTTCACTTTAATCAGCATACTTTCCCATCCTTTTCTTCTCCTACCTTGCTTTTCCCTTTGACATAAAAAGCCTTTTTTATATAAAAAATTTATATCGGGTTAAAATTAATTTCGTTTTAATAGCATTTGATTTAATAAGTGGGATCCGGATATCTAGATGAGGATGTTACGGCTATGGGGAAACAATGTAGTTTAGTTTAAGTTGAGACAATAATTTAGCTTTATCGGTCCGCGGGGTTTGTGACCGTATAAAGAGATACGGGCTTCGGTTGGGCCTAGATTGCGGAAAAGGGGAAAATGTATGGACTCCAATTACAATACACCTTTTGTGATAATCCGAAGCGGTGACCTTAAGGAGGTCATCTACCTCGAAATTACCCGCATAAATTTATTTTTTATTTATAATTTTATTAGTAAACAATTACAAGGAGAGGATGTGCATAGTCGCCCTTTTTAAGGTGTTTTTCTCAGTTAAGAGACACCCCTTTCATAAGGTTCTTGAGCGATTTCCTAAATTTTTATGTTGCAAGGATAGCTAAAAATTTGAGAGTTATTTTGGATCAGCTGTATGCAATAGACTTGATCTGTTCACGAAGTCAAGAAAGTGACGTAAGAGGTTCTTTTATGTTGCGCGGTTGTCCTTAATGGGTCAGAGGTCACTCTGACATCACGGATCTCCAATTTTAGTCAATGACTAGGATAATGGGATCATCGTAACCTACGGTTTTTAGAGCCCAAAAATTAATTTTTAAGGTGTTTTTCTCAGTTTCTTGGAAAAGATGCACCCCTTTAAAAGGTTCTTGAGCGTTTTCCTAAGTTTTGATGTTGCAGGGTGAGCTAAAAATTTGAGAGATATTTTGGATCAGCTGTATGCAATAGACTTGATCTGTTCATGAAGTCAAGGTGACACAAGGTTCTTGCTGTGCGGTTGTCCTTTATGGGTCAGTGGTCACTCTGATATCACGGATTTCCAATTTTAATCAATGATCGGGATAATGGGATCATCGTAACCTACGGTTTTTAGAGCCCAAAAAATTAATTTTTTTAAGGTGTTTTTCTCAGTTTCTTGGAAAAGATGCACCCCTTTAAAAAGGTTCTTGAGCGTTTTCCTGAGTTTTGATGTTGCAGGGTGAGCTATAAAATTTGAGAGATATTTTGGATCAGCTGTATGCAATAGACTTGATCTGTTCACGAAGTCAAGAAGGTGAAGTAAGAGGTCCTTTTATGTTGCGCGGTTGTCCTTAATGGGTCAGAAGTCACTCTGACAATACGGATTTCCAATTTTAATCAATGACTAGTATAATGGGATCATCGTAACCTACGGTTTTTAGAGCCCAAAAAATTAATTTTTTAAGGTGTTTTTCTCAGTTTCTTGGAAAAGATGCACCCCTTTCACAAGGTTCTTGAGCGTTATCCTTTTTGATGTTGCAGGGAGAGCTAAAAAATTTGAGAGATATTTTGGATCAGCTGTATGCAATAGACTTGATCTGTTCACGAAGTCAAGAAGGTGACGTAAGAGGTCCTTTTATGTTGCGCGGTTGTCCTTTATGGGTCAGCGGTCACTCTGACAATACGGATTTCCAATTTTAATCAATGATTAGGATAATGGGATCATCGTAACCTACGGTTTTTAGAGCCCAAAAAATTAATTTTTAAGGTGTTTTTCTTAGTTTCTTGTAAAAGATGCACCCCTTTAAAAAGGTTCTTGAGCGTTTTCCTAAGTTTTGATGTTGCAGGGTGAGCTAAAAAATTTGAGAGATATTTTGGATCAGCTGTATGCAATAGACTTGATCTGTTCATGAAGTCAAGGTGACATAAGAGTTTCTTGCTGTGCGGTTGTCCATTATGGGTCAGTGGTCACTCTGATATCACGGATTTCCAATTTTAATCAATGATCGGGATAATGGGATCATCGTAACCTACGGTTTTTAGAGCCCAAAAAATTAATATTTTTGCAAAATTTGGAAAATCCTGTGTTTTGACATAAAAACTTCCGCTATCATTTTAAAGTTTGAGAAAAAAAAGGTGATTTTTTTTTTCGTGGGTGATTAGCATGACAAAGAATTTGAAAACAGCTTTGAGGCTTGTGACTCTTGAATTGGAGCTTTTTTTCTCTTAAGTCTTTGAAAAAGAGGGAAATTGGGGTGGGTTGCGTTAATTATGTACCTCCTGGTGTCATCTGCATTTTATTGTTCCCCCCTTTACGTCCTCCTGCCTTTGTTTTATCACAGCGAAGCCAGGACAACAGTTGGAAATTAAACGGCCGCCTTCTCCCTTTTTTTTAAAACCGGCGGTGCTTCGAACTCCCCGCAACCCCTTCCAAAGGATTCTAAATACCATTTTAATGTTCTGACCATTGGAGAATGTTGGGTGAAACAGACCCAAAATTTATTTTTACCACCCTTCCAGGGCCGTTATTCAGAGGTTTTAAAATTATGGGGTATTCACACATTCCGGTTAAGCATACCGACGAAATGGTTTACAAATTAAAATGTCCCACAAACCTTTTTTTAGGCTTCTATCGAAATTGGAATTCCCGTTTTAAACTAGGTCAATAAAATATCATCATTAGTCATAATACCAACTCTTTTATCAATTTTAAAAATAATTGTTTTAAAATTTGTTTATAAAATATGTATATTATAAAAGCAATTATAAATAAAAAATTGATTTTACAACAAAAGCTCTTTTTTCTGACGTTCGGGATGTAATTTTGAAACAATAAAACCCTCTGGCTGTCAAGAGGCCGACGGTTGTAAATAACGATTGTCCGAACAGGGTTGAAAATTACAAGTGTGAATCAAGGGCCCCAAGAGGTCAAAAGGCGAGGGGTTCAACAAAAAAATGAAACTCCGTGATTCAGACGCCCGATAACCAATTACGTAAGGAAAATCCCATTTCAATATCGCAAAATTTCTTCCTGTACTAAATCAAAATGACATTTTTAAAAAGTAGATTTTCATCGTTAAGGTGGGGAAAAAAAGTGTCCTATAAAAGGGAAAAGGTCGGAATGTGGCTTCAAGATTTACACCTCCCATTAGCCCTTGGCCTTCTCTTCTAACGGCGGATTAGGCGCCTCCCTCATTAGACCGCACCAATCTGTCACATGTCGAGCCTCCTTCCTCTTCAGACCACCCTGTACACAATCAACCCCTTTTTTTAAACCCAAAAAAGTCACTACTAATGCAAAAGGAAAAGAATCTTTTTTCCTATAGTCCTGTGGGTTCATCACCACTAATTTAGAAAGTGCTGTGTGTCTAGCGATGAAGTGTGTGCAGATGCTGGAATGCGAACGTGCGAAGTGCGCAGATGTCGAGAAATTCGTTCCGAGGTTCCACCAATTCAGCGGGTCGAAGAGGTCCGGAACTGCTGACGAGTTGAGGGAATTGCTGTCCCCGTCAATGGGTTATCAAGACGTGCCGGAAGCTATCCTCGTTCTGTTTGCATATTGAGAGAGTGTAAAGTGTACCTTGTTGTTGATGTTTCATCGCTGTGTTCGTGTTCGTGTTCGTTGTGGGTCACCAATTGTGGGATGGTTCATCACCCCTAACTTAGAAAGAAAGAAGTTGTGTTGTGTGTACCTATTAACCTGAGAACCTGTATTAACCTGTGTGATGTATTAACCTGAGATGATAATTAAAGAAGATAGGTTTAACCAATGAGCAAAAGGCCTTCTTCCTCATTGGTTAATCCATTCTTCTTCTTTTCTGGACTAGCTTTATGGGCCCTTTAGGGGTGAGGGGGGAGGGGGAGGACTCAGGCGGGGGCTCTCGCCATATTGCCGTGGCGCCCTATCAGGGCCAACTCCAGAGTGGCCTAACCAATTGAGGCGCTCCGGGTACGAAGGGCGAACTCGACATCGGACAAATTTTTTTTTCATTTTCAGATTCTAGACCTTTTGAAGAATACACCCGTGTAATTTTTATATTGAGTTTGCCCTTTTTTCCCCTTTAAAATACGTAAAAACCGATATGCGGCAAAGCTCTAACTGCGATATCGGAGCGGGTACGAAGGGCGAACTCGTATCCTAGTCCACTACCCCACTCCTTTTCCGGGAGCCCCACTCCTCTTGGAACAGCTCACCGCCACGAAATAAAATAATATATTATACATTTTGTGAATTAATAATCGTAAAAAATATTCAAAAATTTTTAAAAAACCCTTTCCTCTATGATTCTATAAAATCTAAAATCTCGCCACGAAAATTCCAGAGAGTGACTTTTCTGTCAAGTTCGCCCTTAACAGAAACTTTAAAATGCGAATATCTCGAAACAACGTTTTGTCGAGTTCGCCCTTCGTACCCGGAGCGCCTCAATTCTATTTTAAATTTATTTAAAAAACCTGATTTTTCTCGTGTACCTGATTTTTCCCGGAAAATTCAACAATATATTATGAAGTCATGAGTGTCAAGGTAAAAAGTTATCCTCATTTTTTCCAAATTTTTTTTTACAAAAAAATAAATAAATTCGAAAAATGTGGGTTTTTTGATGGTAAAATATTGAAATATTTTATAAATTTTTCATTTCGATCAAACTGAAAAGTTTTAGACGAAAGTTTATTCATGCATTTAAACCGAACATCCGGTTTCAATGAATTATTCAATACGAGAATCCTCCAATACCGAATTCTCCGTTCCTAGATTGAATTTACTAGGATTAATTTGTATTGCTTTGATAGAATATTGTATATTGTAATCATTGATACATCCCAAGATTAAAGCTTATACATCAACAGTACCTCATTTAAAATGAAACTAAGAAAAATTTCAATCATCCAAGCGATAAAAACAACGAAAAAACAAACAGAGCTTTTTCGTAGAAAATAATATTCCTTTTTGAAGGAGAGAAAAAAGGTGATTATGAAAATACAGAAAATTACGATTGAAAATACAAGGGGAAACACGAAAATAAACACAAATATTGTTCAAACGTTTCCAAACAAGAGAAAATATGGTGTAATTTTAGGAAATGTAATTTCTTTTTAATATAACAAATAAAACTTTGCTTTTGATTACTTAACAAACAAATTGAATTGGGTCAAAGGTAACTTTTAGTTTCAAGTAACAATTGAATTCACGATCGATCTACCATCACTTAAAGTTTGACGTTCATGGACAACCTTATCGATGGCATAAATTAAGTACGGATACGTTAAGATTATTAATTGATGAAATGATTTTTAATAGGATTACTATGATGGATCTATGAAACAGAAAGGACTAGCGAAACAGGGTTTTCTCTCATCAGGGTTTGTGCAGTCAATCGCGCTCTTGCGAAAGCTTTCGCCGTTGGGCCTATCCAAATATTAAGGGTCGCTTTGCATAATACAAAAACGTCCAAAATCGGGTGAAAAAAACGCTTTCTAGCTAATTGATGAAGAAAATGATTCAAAATAGGCCCAGTTGTGTGGGATATTTGATGGAGAAAAAGATTCAAAATAGGCCGAGTTGTGCGGGATATTAATCACAACTGCAATTGCGGTATTGCCCAACAGAGAGAATAGAATTGTGAGTGGCTGATCGTACCAGTGTTTTTAGCGATGAAGACTCGTGGTTTTGATGCTGGAACGCGAGCGGATAAACTGTTACGATAGTCGCAGGACGCCTAATGTTCGTTTCGAGGAGATCCAGCGTTTAGAAGAGGTTCAGAACCGTTGAAGTCGCTGTCGATTGATTGGTGATGCTGATGCTGAAGATGCCAATGATAAGGAATGGCTCCGTCGATGAGTGGTGAAAGCGATTGAAGCTGTTCTCCAACTTGAGGCATTTAGATTTTGGCTGCGGATATTGCCAGACTTAGAAGCAGCCTAAATAACCAGAGTTATAGGCCAGGTGCATTTGGCCATCTTATCGGAGCAGTAGGTTTTTTTCCAATTTTTTTAAAAAGAAGAAAATCAAACGGATGCTGATAGAGTTAAACGAAAGAAGGGAGAAAATCTTTTCTTTTACCTGGCGTAGTAGTGAGCCTCCATCAATGGCCCGTTTTGAGGGATATTGACAATATGATTGAATTGGAAATCAGGACTAGGCCTGCTCAGGAGAAAGAGGCTCAACCTTTAACTTTCGCTACACTTACTTTCTTCCCTCCTACCCCTCTCCGAACATTGGAGTTCCGATTACACCATCGCCTCCCGAGGCTCTTTTACCTTTCATATAAGAATGAATAAAAAATATGTAAAAAAGAGGAGAAATTTTTGTCTCGAAATAAAATTCAAGAGACTCCTCTGGACACTTTTCGAATTGGCAATATGGCAGAGGCTAGGATTTCGTCGACTCAAGAATATTAGTTAGGGAAAAAGAGAGCTATATTTTCATAAAAGAAAACTAACTCTTTTTATATATTTTAACTTCCTTGAAGAAGCTATTGTGATACCCTCGACGTCGGGTTTTTGGGAAGGGTCTTCCAGACCCCAGAGGGTCAATTCGAAGTTTGATCTTTACCGATCTCAACATTTCTGTGGCCGTAGCATTTTTCCCGGAACATTTTACGGCCACAGTTTCCAAATTTTCACAAAATTTACACCTTCCTGAATAGTTGAACAAGAATTATCGTCTGCGATTTTTAAATTTCGAAAAAATGGTGGAGATATGCACGTTTGAAATTTTAAAAACTGCCGAACCGTTGTTCTGATTTTCACCAAATTCTCACCAATAGTCTTTATATTTTTAAAAAATTTTTGGTGTAAAAAATTATCAATTTTCCACATTAATTTTCATTTTAGTAGGGAGAAATTTCATACGTCCACCCGTTACGAGAGGGACCTCCCTTGGGCGAAAATCCCATTATTTCTACCTCAATACTTAAAAAAATTTAGAAAAAAAAAAAACTTAGAAATATTTTCGGAAAAAGAGCGCAAATTTAAAAAAGAAAACTCAGAAAAATTTCCAAAAAAAACTCGAAAAATTTCCAAAAAAAACTTGAAAAATTTTGGGAAAAAAACAGAAAATTTTTGAAAAAAAAAACTTGAAAATTTTTTCGCGTTATACATTCGTTCCCTTATACATACTTCCCTCTCCGTTATACTTCCCCCTCCGTTTTACTTCCCCTCCCATATACTTCCCCCTCCGTTATACTTCCCCCTCCGTTGAACGTCCCTCAGTCATACTTCCCCCTCCTATATTGTTACTTCTCTTTAAGAAAGTTTTCGTTGGAAGCTCTTCAAACCAGTACTCTTATCCTAAATACAGGGTGTCCCAACTCGAGTGGACCAGCAAATTTACAAAGTATTTAGTCCTAAAAAAAAAGTTGAATGCCCCAATTGTATTTTGACAAAGAATTTATTGCAATTATAGAATTTTGATTTTAGTATACAGGGTACCCCCACTTCGTTATTTTAAATGAGAACTCCTATTTCTTATTTCAGATTCGTAGTTCTCAAAATTTCAAGTTGATTTGACTTCTTTAGACAACTTTGAAAAAAGCCAAATTTAGCGATTTTTCGTTGTTGTCTAAAATCTATATTATTTAGACATTTTAAAGTTGCCCAAAGAGGTCATATGAAGTCCTATGAGGAGAAAACGACTTTTTCAAGTCTGATGGAAACAATTCATTATTACGGTTTATAAAATTTAATTACGGATGGTAAAAAAGGAGTCAAGGAAAAGGCGTAAACTGAATTAAACGACTCCTTGAAGTCTTCATTGATTTCAACGTTAAACAAAACCCTCCAGAGGGGTGTCAACTTGATGAAAAGACTTCCCTTAAAGAGTTAATCCGAAATTTGTTTCCAGCCTCTTTCACTAAATTATATTTTAATTTAAATTTTTAATAAGAGAATTTTTTTTCGTAGAAAAAGAGGTAAAAAACGAATCAGAAATAATAGTCCGGCCTTTAGTGAACGAGTTGAAAAGAAGAGTCAGAACTTAATTACTAGGACAAAAGTTTCCTCATTAATGAGAATTTACTTTCTTAGAGTAGAAAACTTTAACGAGAAATTCAATTGCCGATATAAAACAAAAGAGGTTTGTTTTTTTATTTTTATCATTACAACCTCATAATTTGAAGGATCTAAATTATTCCAAATAGACATAAATCGGTTTTCCCTTTTGAAATTCCGAAAGCGCAAGGAACGTTTAATTTAATCGTTCGTTTGATAAACCGAGGGGCGGGGTTTGTATATTAAAGAAAGGGTCGTCGGAAACAAGGGGAAGGGTGGACATGCTGGGCGGCCACACAAACCTCTTGTTCTACTAATGAAATCAATCGACCCTTCATCCCTCTTCACCCTCTTTCATCCTCCTTAAGAAAAAAAAATTCCGTGATTTATAAAAAATTTGCATTTTTTAATAATTGAATGCAATTTTATCGCCTGAGAGGATATCTTTTTATAAAATCTTATAAAAAAAGGCGTTTTTAATGAAGGTGAGGCACGAGTCGCAATTAAATCCATGGCACGGGTTAATTTCTTTATTATGACCCGAGCGCCTCGAGTATCGACACACCCTTTAAAAAAAACCCCTTTTATAAACGCCCACGAAAATTCCGGTCATTACGTCATGGAAGTGAAAAAGCCAAAACGAAAGACCTGTCGGGATCCTAATTGCTTTTTCTCGCATTATAAAAAGAAGAGGGGGAGTACGATTAAAAGTAATAAACCCTTGTGTAATAAAGTGGTGAAAGAAAGAAACGTCTTGCGAGGGCCCCGATGACGAAACAAAAAAAATTACCCATCTAGTCTAATTGATCTCCGCAATTTTTGGAAATTTTAAATGGGTTTCTGCCCCATCTAACTAACTGAGCTATGGAAGCCGCTGTTCTTTTCTCAATTACTTATATCTCTTTTACTCTTATTTTTACTGTAATGCCAGAAAAACAGGCAATTAATCTGGGCGTTGCCTCGGCTTCCATTGCTCAGTTGGTAGAGCGTTGGGCTAAAAACCGGGTCGTAGGTTCGAATCCCACTGAGGGCCACTTTTTTCTGCTCCTTTCCTTTTCATAGTTGACATCAGGAAAGCATTACAGCAGCCAGTACAATCTGGGTCTTGCCTTGTCTTCCATTGCTCAGTTGGTAGAGCGTTGGGCTAAAGCCGGGTCGTAGGTTCGAATCCCACTGAAGTCCACTTTTTTCTGCTCCTTTCCTTTTCATAGTTTACATCAGGAAAGCGTTGCAGCAGCCAGTACAATCTGGGTCTTGCCTCGTCTTCCATTGCTCAGTTGGTAGTGCGTTGGGCTAAAGCCGGGTCGTAGGTTCGAATCCCACTGAAGGCCACTTTTTTCTGCTCATTTCCTTTTCATTGTTTTCACAGTTTAGCATTAAAAAAATTTTTTTTTCTAAGCTTTTTCCTGGTAAATATTCATTTTAATTGAAACTCACCCCTTTTGTAAAGAACGTCATTAAAGCATACCTGGAAAAAAAATTATTTAAATTAATTTATGATGAAAAATGAGGAAATTATAACACCATATACAGGTTAGTCCTGTTTAGATAGCTAATAAAACCGTGGTGAACTGGATAAAATCTGTGCCCGATTTGCGGAAAAATTGTATGGAGAGATCCAATTTGCAATCCCTCCTAATGTATAAATAGTGTTGTGGCAATATGGGAAATTCCCCTATCTGGGCCCATTCCTTTCCCCGTTCGTGGCTACATTTAAGGAGGTATGATGGTTTTTAAGTGAGTTGCTTTGCAAATTTTTCGTTGTTAACAACGGTTTTCGGTTTTTCCCTTATATTTCGGAAACCGTCGCTCAAAACGAAAAAATGTCCTAAGTAAAAGTAGTAGGTACAAAGATTTCCTACAAAAATTTCTTTATTTATTATTTGCGTAAGAGCAATATTTAAGGAGTTATGAGGTTAAAACTAATAATCCTACAGAGCCTGTCTGAAAACTTAAAACCTTCATATCTCCTAAAATGTTGCTCTGACGGAAAAAAGTAATAAGATATTTATGTAGTAAATTTCCGTAGCTACAACTTTTACTTAGAACATTTTTTCGTTTTGAGCGACGGTTTCCAAGATAGAAGGGAAAAACCGAAAACCGTTGCTCACAACGAAATATGTACAGAGCAACCAACTTAAAACCCCCATATCCCCTAAAACAAAAGGAATTACTCTGGCCACAAGTCAAATACTATTTTGTTTACTTTACTTTTGAAGAGATTTTTTTCCCGCCCTGAATCTGGCACTTTTTAATCAAAATATTAAACAATCAACTTGAAAATCCAATAACGATAAAATGTGCATTCCATTATCGTGTGCAATTTCTGGAAATAATTTTGAGGCTGAACAAATATTTGCGAGGGGGGATTGGAACGAGAGATGCCTGGCCCAGCGGTGGCTCGAGGGAGGGGGGGGGATCGGAGTCAATTTCACGGAAGGTGCCCTGAAAGGTATCGTCGAAAAGGGTGAGTTTTGGCTCGTAGGTGCGTAACCGGGTCGCTTTTGAAACTTGCCGCATTGGAAACTACATTCAAGTTTTAGGTGTAACCTATTCTAAGTTAGGGGAGGGTCGTATGCGAGAAATGGTTTTCACGGGGGTTGAAAGTACTCGAGTATTAACTCTCTTTTAACCAAAAACGCCTCTCTCTATTCAGATCCTTAATAAACCCCTACCTATAGAAAGCCGTTAAATTATGAACTTTCCGACCCTCACGAAATTCTCTCTTTGCCCCGCCTTTAATAATATCACATAACATTAGCGAAATTATTCCTCACATACCCTACAAAAGGTTTTTTCCCCCATATTAATTATTTTTATCTAACTGGGAGGAAAAAAGATTTTTTATTTGGAGCAAAAAAAATATACAAGGGAACGTGGGGTAAGATTGTTTCCCTTGGGCAGCCGCATTAGTTTTAGAAGTGTCATTTTCACTAACCATCGCTTGGAAATGACACCTTTCGGTCTTGCCCTCAGTACGGTCTTACCCTACTTTCCCTAGGTAGCGTAATGAGCATCGTGAAAAATTCTGAGTTTATGATAATCTTATGATAATTAATAGAAAGGCAAATTTTATAAATTTTTAGGGTGGAAATAAAATGACGGATGAAAATATTGATTTTATATTCAAAGAGGGTGGAACATCTTGTGCAACAATTAACTGCAAGCGGTATTTTTCCCTAAAAAATCGATTTATTGAAGTTGTTTTTTTTTTTCCAGGGGAGTTTTGCCATTATTTTTGTCCAAAATATCGTATGGAAAATTGCATTAAATCGACGGTCGACGGCTTACCGTGAGGATTTCGCTTTGCCCGCCCGACATTATGCAACTGACGAGTTTTTAATCTCTCCTTGATGTGAGAATTATTGCGCTTTTTTCAAAAAAAAAAATTCTCGCTCGAAATCTCCCTCACGTTTACGAATCCGGTTATTTTATATCGGGAAGTCGAAAACGGGTAGAAAAAAAAAGTTCAACTAAAGGTCAACTTGACGTCCCACGCTTTTTTTACCCCTTTCCCCTTTCCATTTTATTTTTTCACCGACGAATTTTCACAGGACTAACATGAATTTTAGAAAGGACAACCTCTCCGCATTACTCCTCCCCGCGTACGGCTCTCTATTATTCAAGTTAAAGCCTTCGTACCAAGGAATTCCTCAAATTCACGGGAGGGTCTCTACGAACTTCACATGTCACTCCGTCTAACTTACTCTGGGTCAATATAAATTATGCAATTTCACATGCGACACTAGATACCTGCGGTTATGCTCGATCGATGATATCACCCACAAAATGAATAAAAAATTTCATTTCATACCTACATTCCTTTCAACCGACCGCAACCTGTTGGTCTATTAATGAAACTGACTTCCATAAATAGATTCTAAATAAGATTTCATTTATAAACCGTTATAGGGTAAAAAAAATTATAGATTCCTTGCAATTCTTTCAACACATGTCGTCATCAATGGGGATAGTGAGCAATATAGGAGGGAGAAGTTTAAGGAGCAGAAATTTAAGGAGGGATGTTCATGGTGGGGGAAGTATAAAGGGAAGATGTTTATGGTGGGGAAGTATAAAGGAAGATGTTTAGGGTGGGGGAAGTATAAAGGGAAGATGTTTATGGCGGGGAAGTATAAAGGGAAGATGTTTATGGTGGGGGAAGTATAAAGGGAAGATGTTCATGGTGGGGAAGTATAAAGGGAAGATTTTCATTGTGGGGGAAGTATAAAGGGCAGATGTTTATGGTGGGGGAAGTATAAAGGAAGGATGTTTATGGTGGTGGAAATATAAAGGGAAGATGTTTATGGTGGGGAAGTACAAAGGGAAGATGTTTATGGCGCGGGAAGTATAAAGGGAAGATGTTTATGGTGGGGAAGTATAAAGGGAAGATGTTTATGGTGGGGGAAGTATAAAGGGAAGATGTTTATGGTGGGGGAAGTATAAAGGGAAGATGTTTATGGTGGGGGAAGTATAAAGGGAAGATGTTTATGGTGGGGGAAGTATAAAGGGAAGATGTTTATGGTGGGGGAAGTATAAAGGGAAGATGTTTATGGTGGTGGAAATATAAAGGGAAGATGTTTATGGTGGGGGAAGTATAAAGGGAAGATGTTTATGGTGGGGGAAGTATAAAGGGAAGATGTTCATGGCGGGGGAGTATAAAGGGAAGATGTTCATGGTGGGGGAAGTATAAAGGGAAGATGTTCATGGTGGGGGAAGTATAAAGGGAAGATGTTCATGGTGGGGGAAGTATAAAGGGAAGATGTTTATGGGGGGGAAGTATAAAGGGAAGATGTTTATGGCGGGGGAAGTATAAAGGGAAGATGTTTATGGTGGGGGAAGTATAAAGGGAAGATGTTTATGGTGGGGGAAGTATAAAGGAAAGATGTTCATGGCGGGGGAGTATAAAGGGAGATGTTTATGGTGGGGGAAGTATAAAGGGAAGATGTTTATGGGGGGGAAGTATAAAGGAAGATGTTTATGGTGGGGGAAGTATAAAGGAAAGATGTTCATGGCGGGGGAGTATAAAGGGAAGATGTTCATGGTGGGGGAAGTATAAAGGAAGATGTTCATGGCGGGGAGTATAAAGGGAAGATGTTCATGGTGGGGGAAGTATAAAGGGAAGATGTTCATGGTGGGGGAAGTATAAAGGGAAGATGTTCATGGTGGGGGAAGTATAAAGGAAGATGTTCATGGCGGGGGAGTATAAAGGGAAGATGTTCATGGTGGGGGAAGTATAAAGGGAAGATGTTCATGGTGGGGGAAGTATAAAGGGAAGATGTTCATGGTGGGGGAAGTATAAAGGGAAGATGTTTATGGGGGGGAAGTATAAAGGGAAGATGTTTATGGGGGGGAAGTATAAAGGGAAGATGTTTATGGTGGGGGAAGTATAAAGGGAAGATGTTCATGGCGGGGAAGTATAAAGGGAAGATGTTCATGGTGGGGGAAGTATAAAGGGAAGATGTTTATGGGGGGGAAGTATAAAGGGAAGATGTTTATGGGGGGAAGTATAAAGGGAAGATGTTTATGGTGGGGGAAGTATAAAGGGAAGATGTTCATGGCGGGGGAGTATAAAGGGAAGATGTTCATGGCGGGGGAGTATAAAGGGAAGATGTTCATGGTGGGGGAAGTATAAAGGGAAGATGTTCATGGTGGGGGAAGTATAAAGGGCAGATGTTTATGGTGGTGGAAGTATAAAGGGAAGATGTTTATGGTGGGGAAGTATAAAGGGAAGATGTTTATGGTGGGGGAAGTATAAAGGGAAGATGTTTATGGTGGGGGAAGTATAAAGGGAAGATGTTTATGGTGGTGGAATATAAAGGGAAGATGTTTATGGTGGGGGAAGTATAAAGGGAAGATGTTTATGGTGGGGGAAGTATAAAGGGAAGATGTTCATGGCGGGGGAGTATAAAGGGAAGATGTTCATGGTGGGGGAAGTATAAAGGGAAGATGTTCATGGTGGGGGAAGTATAAAGGGAAGATGTTCATGGTGGGGGAAGTATAAAGGGAAGATGTTTATGGGGGGGAAGTATAAAGGGAAGATGTTTATGGCGGGGGAAGTATAAAGGGAAGATGTTTATGGTGGGGGAAGTATAAAGGGAAGATGTTTATGGTGGGGGAAGTATAAAGGAAAGATGTTCATGGGGGGGAGTATAAAGGGAGATGTTTATGGTGGGGGAAGTATAAAGGGAAGATGTTTATGGTGGGGGAAGTATAAAGGGAAGATGTTTATGGTGGGGGAAGTATAAAGGAAGATGTTCATGGCGGGGGAGTATAAAGGGAAGATGTTCATGGTGGGGGAAGTATAAAGGAAAGATGTTCATGGCGGGGGAGTATAAAGGGAAGATGTTCATGGTGGGGGAAGTATAAAGGGAAGATGTTCATGGTGGGGGAAGTATAAAGGGAAGATGTTCATGGGGGGAAGTATAAAGGAAGATGTTCATGGCGGGGGAGTATAAAGGGAAGATGTTCATGGTGGGGGAAGTATAAAGGGAAGATGTTCATGGTGGGGGAAGTATAAAGGGAAGATGTTCATGGTGGGGGAAGTATAAAGGGAAGATGTTTATGGGGGGGAAGTATAAAGGGAAGATGTTTATGGGGGGGAAGTATAAAGGGAAGATGTTTATGGTGGGGGAAGTATAAAGGGAAGATGTTCATGGCGGGGGAGTATAAAGGGAAGATGTTCATGGCGGGGGAGTATAAAGGGAAGATGTTCATGGTGGGGGAAGTATAAAGGGAAGATGTTCATGGTGGGGGAAGTATAAAGGGAGATGTTTATGGTGGGGAAGTATAAAGGGAAGATGTTTATGGTGGGGGAAGTATAAAGGGAAGATGTTTATGGTGGGGGAAGTATAAAGGGAAGATGTTTATGGTGGGGGAAGTATAAAGGGAAGATGTTTATGGTGGGGGAAGTATAAGGGAAGATGTTTATGGTGGGGGAAGTATAAAGGGAAGATGTTTATGGTGGGGGAAGTATAAAGGGAAGATGTTCATGGGGGGGAAGTATAAAGGGAAGATGTTCATGGTGGGGGAAGTATAAAGGGAAGATGTTCATGGTGGGGGAAGTATAAAGGGAAGATGTTCATGGTGGGGGAAGTATAAAGGGAAGATGTTTATGGGGGGGAAGTATAAAGGGAAGATGTTTATGGTGGGGGAAGTATAAAGGGAAGATGTTTATGGTGGGGGAAGTATAAAGGGAAGATGTTATGGTGGGGGAAGTATAAAGGGAAATGTTTATGGTGGGGGAAGTATAAAGGGAAGATGTTTATGGTGGGGGAAGTATAAAGGGAAGATGTTTATGGTGGGGGAAGTATAAAGGGAAGATGTTTATGGTGGGGGAAGTATAAAGGGAAGATGTTCATGGCGGGGGAGTATAAAGGGAAGATGTTCATGGTGGGGGAAGTATAAAGGAAAGATGTTCATGGTGGGGGAAGTATAAAGGGAAGATGTTCATGGTGGGGGAAGTATAAAGGGAAGATGTTCATGGTGGGGGAAGTATAAAGGGAAGATGTTCATGGTGGGGGAAGTATAAAGGAAAGATGTTCATGGCGGGGGAAGTATAAAGGGAAGATGTTCATGGTGGGGGAAGTATAAAGGGAAGATGTTCATGGTGGGGGAAGTATAAAGGGAAGATGTTCATGGTGGGGAAGTATAAAGGGAAGATGTTTATGGGGGGGAAGTATAAAGGGAAGATGTTTATGGGGGGGAAGTATAAAGGGAAGATGTTTATGGGGGGAAGTATAAAGGGAAGATGTTCATGGCGGGGGAGTATAAAGGGAAGATGTTCATGGGGGGGAGTATAAAGGGAAGATGTTCATGGTGGGGGAAGTATAAAGGGAAGATGTTCATGGTGGGGGAAGTATAAAGGGAGATGTTCATGGTGGGGAAGTATAAAGGGAAGATGTTTATGGTGGGGGAAGTATAAAGGGAAGATGTTTATGGTGGGGAAGTATAAAGGGAAGATGTTTATGGTGCGGGAAGTATAAAGGGAAGATGTTCATGGTGGGGAAGTATAAAGGGAAGATGTTTATGGTGGGGAAGTATAAAGGGAAGATGTTTATGGTGGGGGAAGTATAAAGGGAAGATGTTTATGGTGGGGGATGTATAAAGGGAATATGTTATGGTGGGGGAAGTATAAAGGGAAGATGTTTATGGTGCGGGAGTATAAAGGGAAGATGTTTATGGGGTTTCAGAAACTAACTTTACTCGATTTTCTACAAAATATCGGTAAACCGTTTTTAATTTTTTTAAAAAATGAGGAAATGATAAGGTTAGAAGTGGATCGAAATAGTTAATCAAGTTGCAATTATCGCTACCTGTTGGTCTGCAAAGGAACTATTTTATACATCGATTCTTAACAAAATTTCCCTTTACAAACTGTTCTCCTTACAAAAAAGGCTAATTGCAGGCATTTTGAACGGTGGTATGGGGACATGCTTTAAGAGCTAATTAAAATGCAATTATCGCTACCTGTTGGTCTGTAAATGGAACTATTTTATACATCGATTTTTGACAAAATATCCCTTTATAAACTGTTCTCCTCACAAAAAAGGCTAAAAGCAGGCATTTTGAACGGTGGTATGGCGACATGCTTAAGAGCTAATTAAAATGCAATTATCGCTACCTGTCGGTCTGTAAATGGAACTATTTTATACATCGATTTTTGACAAAATTTCCCTTCACAAACTGTTCTCCTCACAAAAAAGGCTAAAAGCAGGCATTTTGAACGGTGGTATCGGGACATGCTATAAGAGCTAATTAAAATGCAATTACCGCTACCTGTTGTTCCGTTCATAAAACTGAATTTGATGAATCGATTTTTAACAAATTATTTTCTTGTATAGTTCTTCTCTTTGAATTTGAAACGATATTTACAAATTTTCAAATATAATATAAAGTTGTAAACTTCCTGGAATTTTTATTTATGTTGAAAATTATTTAATTATTAAAATTTAGTCGTCTTAGAAAAGATAATACAATTTAAAATCAAAGGAAAGAGAGAAGCTTAACTCAGTTTGAATCTCCGCCTTTTCCGACGCTTTTTTCATAAAGAGGAAAAGTAGTAGAAAACTTCTTTGTATAAGGAAGTTAAAAAGATGGGATTGTACCTTTGTGAATGTAAAAGGAATGTATATAACAGGGTTTGCTCGTTTTCAATCATTTCGGATTTAAAGGACTCACTGTTTCTAGTTTTATGTTCAAGGCGCCCAGTAACAGAATTAAGGCTAACTACGTTCATTCGACACCTGCTCTACACTCCCACTGATTAAAACGATTTATTAAAAATTTCCTCCTTCAATAAAAACGTTAAAATATTAAATTTTTAACGAGTAATTAATATCTTTGAGATGTATGTTATTAGCAATGCAGGGTTTGTGACGTGAGTCTGATATGTGACATAGTGTGACAACGTTGGCTGAAACGGACGAGTTTCGCTCTCGGTGTAATTAGAGAAAGAGGCGGGGGGAGGTTGAGCTCTCATCCTTCACTCAAGCCAACAATTACCACCCTACAATTATTCACCTAAAACGAACCCAGTCGACTAAAACTAATTTAGAGTTTTCGACCTACCTCTATTATTGTCTTTGAACGTCGCCGAAATGGTTAAAGTAAAGTTCATCTGTTTGAATAATTTTTCATAGAGTGTATGTGCAAATGGTGCCTTTGAGGGAGAAGGAAGGAGAATGGGAGCGGGTCGATGAGCATGCATCCAGGTGAGCAGAACGCGTGGGTTGATGTCGGTGTGAAGGTTCTAAGAGCAAAGGGGTTTTTAAAAGACAGTGAAGGGCAAACGTTTGTCTTTGAAAATTGAATGAGCCAACCTGCACAAGAGATCATCGATGAGAGCGACGGCTGACTACCGACTGCGCCGAAGTGACTACCTGGATTGAAAAATTATTGCCAACTGCGCCGGGAGTCCTATCAGATAATCTCATGGGCTCTAAGCCTATGACCAACTGCGCCGAACAAATAAATAAACAATAGAAGTATCTCGAGCGCAACCTCGCGAGAGGAAAAAGATTGGGCTCTATCCAACTGCGCAGAAAAAAGGCCAACTGCGCCGGGACTCCAAGGGTACCCTAATCCGCTGTCATTAACCGATACCAACTGCGCCGAAATTATTTATTTTGGGAAAAAACGAAACATAAGCACCTTTCACCCGGCCTTAATGATTAAAAATGAAAAAAAAAAATGACTGTACCTAAGGATCTAGGAACGAGGTAGTGTAGGATGCGCTAGTTGGATACCACTAGGGCGTTAATTTTTTTCCTCTCGCGAGGATGCGCTCGTAAGATACCTCTAGGAGGTTAATTTTTTCCTCTCGCGAGGATGCGCTCGTTAGATACCTCTGGGGGTTAATTTTTTTCCTCTCGCGAGGATGCGCTCGTAAGATACCTCTAGGGGGTTAATTTTTTCCTCTCGCGAGGATGCGCTCGTTAGATACCTCTATTGTTTATTAATTTTGTTCGGCGCAGTTGGTCATCGACTTAGGGCCGGTTTTTGTTTCCCGAGAGATATCGGCCCGATTACTGTCAGCCTGACAAAATCGAAGCGGCCGATAGCTGCTCGTGCGTTTTTGTTCCAATATTTATCAGTCTGACAACTATCGGTCTGACTCAGGGAAATAATCGATTATTTTGGAAAATTCGTAGACTATTTGGTGGTTATACTACAGTAAACCGGGAAGATATTTCGTTTCCTTCAACAGTGTTACCCGCAAAAGCCTAACGACAAACGACGGCTTTTTGATTGTGACTTGCTTGTAAAAGTTGTCAAAACGGAATCTATTGAAAAAATCCGTATCGTCCCATTTTTCGAGGTGGTTTATCCTCGGCTGTAACGTGTATTCGCGCCGACTTGTAAAAAAAAAGATTACTTTCGCCAATTCCGTCAGCATCGTCATTCGAATTCGTAAAAAATCTCGGAAAGAAATACTAAATTTTTAAAAATAATAATTATTATTAGGTATTAATTTTTATAAATAGTCCAAAGAAACACTACCAAAACATACAAAAAAAGAACGTAAAGAATTCGAAAAAAAAAATCATGGAAAGACATACTTGTGTATTTAAATATTTAAAAAATAATAATTATTAATTTTTAAATAGTCCAAAGAAATACTACACACACCTAAAACACAAAAAACAACAGACACTAGGTAACCTAAAAAGTGGAAATCGGTCCGATAAAGCCTTGTCGGGGACTCGAACTGGCCGACAAGTTTATCGGCCGACAAGCCCTGTCAGGCCGATAAACAGTAAACAAAAACGCATTTTCGTACTACTACGCTGTCAGACAGATAAATGAGTGCTATCGGGCCGACAAAAATGAAACAAAAACCGGCCCTTAGCCCAAGAGATTATCTGATAGGACTCCCGGCGCAGTTGGCAATAATTTTTCAGTCCAGGTAGTCACTTCGGCGCAGTCGGTAGTCAGCCAAAGATTAACACCCTAGAGGTATCTAACGAGCGCATCCTCGCGAGAGGAAAAAAATTAACCCCCTAGAGGTATCTTACGATCGCATCCTCGCGAGAGGAAAAAAATTAACTCCTAGTGGTATCCAACGAGCGCATCCTACGCTACCTCGTTCCTAGATTCCTTAGGTACAGTCATTTTTTTTCCATTTGTAATCATTAAGGCCGGCTGAAAAGTGCCTATGTTTCGTTTTCCCCAAAATAAATAATTTCGGCGCAGTTGGTATGCGGCGCAGTTGGTATCGGTAATGACAGCGGATTAGGGTACCCTTGGAGTCCCGGCGCAGTTGGCCTTTTTTCGGCGCAGTTGGATAGAGCCCTTGACCTCTACGTTCTGTTCTTACCCCTTTCTTTGGGATTTGGGGAAATCCCTGAGAATTTTGGCAAATCAGAAGGAGACTAAAGTTTTTCTCAACTGTTAATCTTCATAAAAAGTGGTAAAAATTAACCGAATCTTGGTCTCAAATCGGATTTTTCCTTCTTTTTCCCATCCTTGAAGCATCGTTCCGGCTAAATTGTTATGTCAGCATCCTAGTATCCGATTAGGAAGAGATCTGACGCTAACAAATTCAATTTACACCGAAACGGCTGACGATAGAGGCTCATTTTTCCCGTCCACTTTCTTTATTCGACATTTTTCTTACAAAGAATACAGTAAAAGTTAAAAAGAAAGAGGTAATTTTAGGAAAAACCAAAACTTCAAGGTTTCCTCTGTAAAACCCATGAAAAAATTGTTTTTTTTAGTGACATGAAAAAAATGAGAACAAAGGTGCCATAATAAGGGTTGATCGTGATTATACAAAGGCTTTGAAGGGAGGAAAAAAAAGGTGACGTCATAAAACTAGGCGTTGTCTTCAAAAGGTCCGTTCTAATATTCAAGCCCGTTTAAAAGAGAAGAGGGAAAGGGCGATATATTACCGGTAATAATTCCCGCACCCCTACCCCTCTAAACACCGACCCACCCGCCAGGTTCTAGCCATAACCTGAACTATTCTCATTAAAGAAGATTTATAACGCGGAGAGCTCCTTTTCAAGACTCGCTTTCTTACAAGGGAACGTAGGGGCACAATAGGGACTTAGCCGTCCTCCGTTCTAAGCGAAAGCTTTGTTGACATTAGTCTACGAGGCCTCACCTTCATATTCAAAGCAGACCAAAGAAATGGGGTTAATTGGCTCTGGCAAACATTGAGCGAAAATGCAAGAAACCAGAAAATACAAGCAGAAAAAAAAACAAGCAAGTTTTTAAGTTAAGCATAGTTTCAAATAGGAGAAAAAATGAGGCGCTCCGGGTACGAAGGGCGAACTCGACATCGGAAAAAATTTTTTAACTTCTTTAAAGAAGTTATTGTGATACCCTCAACGTCGGGTTTTTGGGGAAGGGTCCTCCAGTTTTTTTTTTCATTTTCAGATTCTAGACCTCTTGGTGAATACACCCATATAATTTTTATGTTGAGTTCGCCATTTTTTCACCTTTAAATACGTAAAAACCGAAACTTTAAAATGCGAATATCTCGGAACTACGTTTTGTCGAGTTCGCCCTTCGTACCCGGAGCGCCTCATATAAGTCGCAGAGAGGACGTCGTAGAAAGCCGAAGAAGGAGATTAGAGGCCAAATCCATTTTGGCTACAAACATAAGAGGTTCTCTAGCAAGACTCTTATTAGGAAACCCCCACAGTGTAGTTAGTCTCGCAATCGACGCAGATGCCGCGACTTTACATGATTAAGGGGGCCTTACATTACATTAAAGGGGGCCTTGAAAGGGGATGCGCCTTTTGACGACACATGTTCCCGACACATGTAACAAAGGTTCAGAGATTTTTTGGAAGTTTGCTCCCTGCGTGGCTTAAGGTCTCAAAGCAGTAGATCAAAGCAGTAAGATTCGAGGCAGTACAGTTCTCATTTTAAAGGTTCGAATATTTTCCCCCCTAGACTGCGGACGTAAGCTTCCGTTCGGTACAAATATTGTTTTCTCCTCTCTTTAGGTTAAAGAGAAAAATTAATTTTAAAAAATGATTGAATGGAGTGGGCAGGCGTGTTGGAATCGTGTTTGTGACGTTGAGAAGCGGGAAGCTCTTTTTACATCGGGACTTTCCGACTTCCCGTCGAATGTGTGCATATTATTGCTCGCGCTCCATATCAATATTCCCCTGATGGCATTGTGGGAGAACCCCCCTCTACGGACTTTTCCGCCCACCGACTCGACTGACATAAAGGAGGATTATTTCCCATGTTTCCAGGAGGTGATTCAACGGGCGAAAATTGAAAATCACAAAACATTTTTCTGCCACCGTATATAAATCCTTGATAAGAAGACCCCCTCGAAAGGAAAGTTTTTCATGTTGTCTGAAAATTGAGCGTCTTGACTTGAAAAAGGAGTGAAAAAAGAAAGAAAAAGTTCTGAAAGCGTATTGGGAAGATGACCGTTCCCATGCTTGTTAGAACCGTCTCAAGAGTCGTTGAAACGAATAATTGCTCCCCTGCCCTTTCAGGACATCCCTTAATTGTCTGAAGGGTTATTTTCTACTCGGGAAAAGCCCTTTAAGTCACCATAAAAAAAAATTTTTTTTACGAAAACCGAATAGAATTTTTAATTTAAAAAAATGAATACTACAAGAAGAATGCGCGTGTATGATGAATGGCGATGTAAACCACAACGCACTCTTAATAATTAATTCATTTGTTTTCCGTGACATTTCTCTTTTTCTCTACATATAATTTATTTAAAAAAAAATTTTTTTTCTCCTTTTTTTCCGTGTGTGTGTGTTTTGTACTCTAACGATGCTGGGTCTAATTAAAACTTTTAGTTGCCCTCTCAAACTGGTCAGTGTCCGCCCTGTTTGTATTATCTCCTCACTTGTTTTTCTAATTAGGAATTTATAATTAATGTAAGTGATGAGTAAAAGGGTGAGGGTCGGGGACAAAACTAATTTCCCTCCCAGTTCAAGGAACAAGAAGGAAATTGCGATGCTAAACGAAGAAAAAGCGAGTGACAAACTCGTCCTTCCGACGTTTTAATTATTTAAATCGTGAGGGGATTATAGCCTTCAGTGGCGGGCTAGGTCCTAGGGGATGAAAAATGTCAGTAAAACGTGGTTTCTTGGACAGTAGGCCGAGAACTGCCTAAACGATTATTCTTGGCTGTAACATTGAGGAAAACACCCAAAAAACGTATCAGGGATTGGAATTTTTTTCGGCCTAGCCATCCGGTCTGGCTGGCTGGTTACTGGCCTGTCTGGGCTGTCTGGACTTCCCGATGATTGGGGTGCGCAGGAGGAGGCAGAAGATGCCACGACAAGCTTGGCTATACGAGCTAACCAGAAGAAGTTTAACCAGAAGACTATTTTTTTCCAACCTAATGTATCAACTAACGTTGTATGTAACTGTAATGATGGCCATCTTTAGATGTAATTTTTCACTTTACCTAGGGCTCTAGGATTTGTATGTAACCGCTTAACCGGATGAATAGGGATTTTGCCATGTAACTTTTGTCGGGTATTGGTCGGGGAATATTTTTTGGTTTAAGGGAGAAGAGGTTAACACAGTAAGTGTCTTCTTAAGGTTCATCCTCTCGCTGTGCGTAGACGTACTCTTTTCGCTGAGTGTAGAAGTGAAAGGGTACGGCCGTCCTTATGCGAGCTCGTGTTCCATTGAAAAAATAGCGTTAACAATCTGGTACAACTGGTGTTTGTAGAAAGACCGAAGGAAACGCCCGAAAATCTGTTGTCCGGTTCGCAGATGACAGAAAATGCCAAAAAAATAGTGATTTGTGCCAATAGTATTCGAAAACCGAAAAAACAGCTTATTTCTTACGACAGAAAGACCTAGAAGAAAGTTTCAGGTTAAAAGTTATTTTATATATCCTTTTGCGAGTTAGTTTGGCAAAAATGCTACTTGACTTCAGTCTGTCACTTAATCTTCACACACTAAGTTTCCCCAACTGTCTTGTCGTCATCTTTTTATATAAACTTTAATTATTATGAGTACACAATCATAATAATAAGCCATGTTATATTTAAGGGTTAGATTTATAACCGTGGTAAGGGCGCTATAAATTTTACTATTGCCAAATGCATGAGGAGAAGCGGCGGCTCGTACGTGAATAACTAAACAGCTAGAGGAGCTATGACCGATATTTTAGAGTTTCCGAACAATGCTTTAGTTATTCATCGAGAAAAGGTCGAACAGGGGGGCTTATATTTAATTCAAATGGCTTAAAAAAGAAAACATGGTTAATACTAAAGAATAAGGGGATTCATTGAGCTGAAAGGGCTCCAATTAGATGAAGATAAGCTTTCTTGATCTCAATTTCGCGGATACTGTCCGGTCTTGGAATAATTAAACTTTACCCCGGGTCCCGAATTCCGCATAATCGAGTAAAACCGAAACTTACGAACAATATCTTTACATCAGGAGAAACCCTTCCCGTTTTCCATAGTCTCAAAGGGCTATAATTACTCCAATTCGGAAACCGTGGGTTGTCTAATCCGGACTTGACCGTCCGAACTAATAGCACCGCCCGGGCCTCCTACTAATTACTCACTCTAATTATAAGTAATTCCATAAAGGGGTCACTTAATTAAGCAACAGAGTTAAGACTCGAACTGACTTAATTAGACTTGTACGTCTCCTACCTACTAATTTAATCGATGGACCTTCAGGATTAATATTATTTTATAACGTCCAAATAAGTTTTTGTTATGTCAACCTTAGGGTGATTTGTAACAGGTCGACCATCCGCGACCTAGCAGTAACTTCGCGAATAAATCTTTCCTCTGTCAGACTCTTCCTAAACTCCAATTTATTGCTCTCTGTTTTTGCTCAGTTTTAGTCGCCTTCCATTCCAAACGATTTCTCCTATTTAAAGAGCTCGTTGGAATCATCACAAAACTCCTCTGGTACTTTTTAGATGCGTAATTTACTATTTTCTTTGGATAACTAGGCTAATCAAGCAAGAAAGGACTATCCTATCCATCCTATCCTATCCTATCCATCCTATCCTATCCATCCTATCCTATCCATCCTATCCTCCTATCCATCCTATCCTATCCTGTCCATCCTATCCTGTCCATCCTATCCTGTCCATCCATCCATCCTATCCTATCCATCCTATCCTATCCATCCTATATCCTATCCTATCCTATCCTATCCTCCATCCTATCCTATCCATCCTATCCTCCATCCCCTATCCATCCTATCCTATCCATCCTATCCTATCCATCCTATCCTATCCATCCTATCCTATCCATCCATCCATCCTATCCTACCATCCTATCCTATCCATCCTATCCTATCCATCCTATCCTATCCATCCTATCCTATCCATCCTATCCTCCATCCTATCCTATCCTGTCCATCCTATCCTGTCCATCCTATCCATCCTGTCCATCCTATCCTGTCCATCCTATCCTCCATCCTATCCTGTCCATCCATCCATCCTATCCTATCTATCCATCCTATCCTATCCATCCTATCCTATCCATCCTATCCTATCCATCCTATCCTATCCTATCCTATCCATCCTAGCCTATCCATCCTATCCATCCTATCCATCCTCCTATCCTATCCATCCTATCCTATCCTCCATCCTATCCTCCATCCTGTCCATCCTATCCTCCTCCTATCCTGTCCATCCTATCCTGTCCATCCTATCCTCCATCCTATCCTGTCCATCCTATCCTTCCTCCTATCCTGTCCATCCTATCCTGTCCATCCTATCCTGTCCATCCTATCCTGTCCATCCTATCCTGTCCATCCTATCCTGTCCATCCTATCCTGTCCATCCTATCCTATCCATCCTATCCTGTCCATCCTATCCTCCATCCTATCCTATCCATCCTATCCTTCCATCCTATCCTATCCCCATCCTATCCTGTCCATCCTATCCTCCATCCTATCCTGTCCATCCTATCCTGTCCATCCTATCCTGTCCATCCTATCCTCCATCCTCCTATCCTGTCCATCCTATCCATCCTATCCTATCCTCCTATCCTATCCCCATCCTATCCTGTCCATCCTATCGTCCTATCCTGTCCATCCTATCCTGTCCATCCTATCCTGTCCATCCTATCCTGTCCATCTATCCTCCATCCTATCCATCCTATCCTATCCCATCCATCCTATCCTCCATCCTATCCATCCATCCTATCCATCCATCCTATCCTATCCATCCTATCCATCCTATCCTATCCATCCTATCCATCCTATCCATCCTATCCTATCCATCCATCCATCCTATCCCATCCATCCTCTATCCCATCCATCCTATCCCATCCATCCTATCCATCTATCCTATCCATCCATCCTATCCCATCCATCTATCCCATCCATCCTATCCCATCCATCCTATCCCATCCATCCTATCCCATCCATCCTATCCCATCCATCCTATCCCATCCATCCCTCCTATCCCATCCATCCTATCCCATCCATCCTATCCCATCCATCCTATCCCATCCATCCTATCCCATCCATCCTATCCCATCCATCTATCCCATCCATCCTATCCCATCCATCCTATCCCATCCATCCTACCCATCCTCCTATCCCATCCATCCTATCCCATCCATCCTATACTATCCATCCTATCCCATCCTATCCTATCCAGCCATCATATGCCAGCCATCCTATCCCAGCCATCCTATCCCAGCCTGCTATCCCGCCATCCTATCCCTGTCATCCTCTAATGGAGGACTTAAGGGGCCTTTGGCACTTGGCCCCCCTCCTGGCTAGTCATTTAGCACCCTCTTTAGAGGCGTATTCCTCCCTCGATTGTTCTACAATAAACATTCAAGCGTTTCGCAACCTTTTGAACAGGTTTTAAGTCACTTTCCTCGATTCTCTTGTCTGTAAACTTCCATTTATAAGATCTTCAGACGTCACACGCATCCTTTTATTCTAATATATATGATTTAAAAAAAAAAAAGAAGAAAAAACGTAGCCAACATGATATGTGATAGGTAGCGGTGGAAAGAAAATCTAATAAATATAGATAGAAGTTGAGATATCCCGGTGGAGGTATTTACGTTTCTTTTTATCCCGTACGGGTCACCTGGAAAAATAACCCTTCTCGTACAACATGGACCGAGTAAGAGAGACAAGATACACCTCGCTCTGCTAATATTGTCTTCCCGGATGATGAAAATCGACTCCCCCCGTCATTTTGTGATTTTAATTTCAATTTCAGTTTCAGCTTTTGTAGGATCAAGTCAGCTTAATTATCCTCAATTTACATATACATTTTATAATTTATTTTTTAGGTGAATTATTTTTTGCTGTGGATTTGGGGGGAAAAAAAGTTTGTTATCGTGTTTCGAGTTTGGAATAGCGAAAGGGGTAGTTTGGCGGTTTTTTTTTTTTTTTCGCCCGTATAATTCTTCGATCCCTCTTTCTTTGGCGTCAAAGGGCCGATCACGGCATTACCCTAATTTATATGCAATATAAACAGAATGGCGAAAAAGAAGTAGGGGGCGCTTAGAAAAAGTTTTGTCGGCAGCCCTCCCACTCCGAATCCCACCCGATCGACCTCCCCTTTAAAACTCTCTCTTTTTACCTCTTCCTCCTGTTTACCTTTGAGAGTGTGAGCTCCATCGGTTCGCTAGAGATTAAAGCTTCCCGCTTATTTAATAAAGTACACAAAACATATTTTTCCCTCTAATCTCAAATCACAAACAACAAAATTATTACCTAAATTTTTTTTCCCACCAAACTTCAACATGTTAAATTTTAACATTCTTTCAATTATTTTTAATGAATCCACAGCTTAAAAAATGTTTCCCAGAAGACCAATTTTTTAATGAATCTTCGTGGGTTAGCAATTGACTTGTAGCTTGAGGACATTGGAATGCCTTTTAAGATTTGGAAGGGTCAAATCTTTGTCTTGACACCTCGAAACTCGAAAGCAGGAAACAAGCTCGTTTATAGACTTGAGGGGCTCGACCCAGTTCACTATCGGGACAGACCGAGAATTTAATAGCTTCCAAAGCAGAGTTGAAATTAATAACACGCTTAACCGGACCGACGAGACGTGGGTGATTAATTTACGCTGGTATTAGAGGCTCCTGCGTCTTGAAAATGCTAAGCGAAATTAATTAAAAGCTATTTGTTTGTATGCTACAGAATAACTGAAAACCCACGCAAAATTATTAATAACAGTTAACAATTATTGGATAATGTAATAAAAACATTAATTAACCAAAAATCGATTAATTGGCGATCGTGAAGGTAGGACATTAGGGGAAGCAGACGTCAGAAATGCTGGAGATGAAACCTTATTTTTCCAATTTAAAGCAATTTCTTCACTCTACGGCTGAAAAAATTATTTTTTTACCAAGATTGTTGAGCTTGTCTACTTCTAGGACCAAAAATTTACCTATCTAGCGGATGATCAGGATTTTAACATCCTTAAAGAAGTTATTGTGATACCCTCCACGTCGGGTTTGGGGAAGGGTCTTCCAGACCCCGTAGGGTAATTCGAATATGGATCTATACCGATCTCAACTTTGTCTGTGGTGCCGGCCGGCCGTAGCATTTTTTTCTGGAACATTTTACGGTCACAGTTTTCATCCGATTTTCACACGAATTTCTTTAGCCGGTGATAAAGATTTTTGAATTTCGAAAAAATGGCGGAGATATGTCTGTTTGAAATTTTAAAATTCGCTGCGGCCGAACCGTTGGTCTGATTTTCATCAAATTTTCACCAATTACTCCTTATATTTTTTACGAATTTTTGGGGTAAAAAAGTTGCCACTTTTTAATTATTATTTTTTTTTAGTAGGGAGAAATTTCGTACTTCTACCCATTACGAGAGGCTCATCCCAAGGCCAAAAGCCCATTATTTCTACCTTGACATTTAGAAAAATTCGAAAAAAAGAACTTATAAATTTTTCAAAAAAAAAAATCGCACATTAAAATAGGTAGATTTGAAGAAAAGAAATCTACCTAAAAGAAAACCCGGAAAATTTTTCGAAAAAAAAAATTTGGAAAGTTTTTCGAAAAAAAAACTTCCCCCTCCCTTATACTTCCCCTCGCTTATACTTCCCCCTTTATACTTTCCCTCCTTCGTTATACTTCCCCTCCTTATCTTCTCCTCTTTATATTTTCCTCCCTTCTTTTACTTCCCTCCCTTATATTTCCTCCCTTCTTTACTTCCCCTCCCTTATACTTCCCTCCCTTTGCTATACTTCCCCTCCCTTATACTTCCCCTCCCTTTTTATACTTCCCCTCCTTATACTTCTCCCTCCTTTATATTTTCCCTCCCTTCGTTATACTTTCCCTCCTATACTTCCTCCTTCTTTATACTTTCCTCCCTTCGTATACTTCCCCTCCCTTATACTTCCCTCTCCTTAATACTTCCCCTTCCGTTATACTTCCCCCTAATAGTTACTTCTCTTTAAGGAAGTTTTCGTTGGAAGCTCTTCAACAAGTACTTTCCTCAGTTTTTAGATCAAGGAAACCATTTTAACAAACTTACTTGCCTTTGAACCTTAAGAAAGTGGCGCCGCTGGAAGCCCTGGTTTCAAATTCTCTTCAGGAATACCTCGCGAACGAACTTCATTAGATTTTTACCACATTTTGGTCGAAAGAAAACTCCAAAAAATCGCATTTTTGGGACAAAAGCCATCAAGAACTGTCTAAAAAAGGCTCTTCCTAAGGTCCACCTAAACTCAGAATGAATAGATCCTCTATTGAAATGTGGGTCCTTTTGAGCCCAACAAACCTCGAAGGCGAAAAGAAAAACTGCAGTAACTCAAAAAGACTTTTTTTTTTGCACATATAAAGGCAAGAGTCCTTTTGAGTTCGTATTTTGCGAAGCTCGGCAATGCGGGAAAAGGTGTGAGGGGAAACCCTCCGGTAAAGAAGGTGAATGTCGAAATTACGATTCGAATAGACGAAAAGGCGGAAGCCTCTTTATAAATCTACCTCCTTCAAAAAATAAATCAACCGTAAAATGCTTATTTTTTCACGGTTTTATCGGAAATTTTTTTTCAAATATTCACTGAATCAATCAGCAAAATAAATAGAAGCCTAATAATCCGGATCCATTAAAGGATAGAACAGATTATTTCCCCAACATGGTTCTTCAATACAGCTTAGTGCTAATGGAACCTCCAGAGTAGCGAAAATCAGGTTTCTACTTTAAAAAAAGTCTTGAAGAAATATGAAGGTTGTAAAAAAAATTTATAGCAAGAAATCTCGTTACACGGTTCACTGAATTCTTACCGCACTTATTTTAGATTTAAAAATAAAATTTTTTCAACGTTCATTTTTGAAAAAATTTTAAAGAAGGTTTGTTCCATTACAGAAAACCGGAAAAGGGGTTAAGAAGGGATTTTATGTTTTGAAAGGGCATTTACGTTAGAAGGGTGAGGAAAAAGTCCATTAAGAAATAATTTTATATTTTTAATAGCGGGTAAGAGAGAATTGGTCGCCCCCCCCCCCCCCCCAAGAAAAAAGAGGAAAATATTTTTTAGCTCTTTCAAATGGGGTGAGTTTGAAGTTGATTGTAGTAAGGGGTAAGAGTGCATTCATAGCGTATTCCAAAGGATCCAAAAGACGAAATAAAAAAAAAAGGTTTTAGAAAATGAGAGAAAAAGAGTGAAAGAAGCGAAGTCGGAAAAACCGCAGTTTCGAGTTAGAAGCCCCATCCCTCGTCGATCTTTTAATGGAGGGACATCTCAATTCTACAGAAAAAAAAATACGCTTTTTTTATTTATATTTTTTTCCTCCGGTCCTTTCCGTGATGAATGTTTCGTAGATATTAAATCATTTATTTCCTTCCCCTAAGGCTTAGATGTACAGTAATCTCACCCTTTATGAGCCCTTTTTTTATGAAAAGGGCGACTTTTTTTCAACTTTTTTACTTCTTAAATCACCGCAAAGTTTAAGCTAAGGTAGGTAAAATCCCTTTATACAATATCTTATGAATTATTCATAATTGTTTAGAAGTCATATATACTAGGTATTTTTAATTCTCATTTTTTCGTATTGTAATTTCAGATATTAAAAAAAATTCTCAAAATTTAATTTTTTGTTTTAAAAAAATCCTTTTGTCTAATATAATTTTTATTTCAGGTAATTAATCTTAGATTACGCACCACTCGAAGTAAAAAGCCCTTTTTTCGCACTGTGTAAGGAAATAAAATGGGAATGCCCCTACAGGCCCCAACCTCCGAGGGTAAGTGATCAAGGACTCTAACTATTGTTCGCCTGTTCAAATCTGTCGCATTATAGCGAATGCCTCCAGATTAAACTTTTATTTAATATTCTAGATTTCTGAGGAAAAGTAGATTGTTTGGGGCTTGTTTTTGAGATTTTTTGTAAGGGGCTAATTTTTTAAACTTTCAGAGGTAAAACTGAAAGAAAATAAAATTTACCTGCGATTAGTTGTTCAGATAATGGTTTATTACTTAAATAGGAACGTTTTTAAAGCTTTTTATGCTTTTAAACACAGAAAAAAGCGAAAGCCATAAAATAAAAATCCGGAAACCTTTATGTTTCGGAAGCTCAAACAGACCTTTTCCCCCCGCGCCAAGTAAACAAAACATAACTCGTTAAGGGAAAAGGGCCGTAAGAAAAGGCATTTTCTGTGTGCGTAGAGATAGTCGCCGGGAATATTTTGATTTGTAGCCTTATAAATCAGAGGCTCAATGAAAGATGGACCGCAGGGACGGTCCGGAGGTTCTGGCCTAACGTCAAAATAAACCCACCTATCACCAGAAGCGACCCTTTCCCCTGCCTTATGTCTTCTGACCCCATCTGCGCTTAACGCCCGTAAACATTTTAAAAACAGGAGGGAGCTTAAAGCGTGAGGTAAACCAGAAAATGGGGGAGAGAAACAAACAGCGTTAACGTAAACAATTCCTTGTTTTTTCAAAAAAGGGTTTAAAAAACACGTTTTGAAACTTTTTTTATTTTAAAAAAGCACCTAATAAACACAATTAAGCTTATAAAAACAGAAAAAATAGACTTTTTTTACTTTTTGAAGCCAATTATTTATTCAAAATCGCCTTTTGAATATAAAAAATTATTTTATCGTCTAATGAATTTGAAGTTAGTGAAGTTATTGGTGGAAAAGTGCCCGGGAGGGGTCGTAACGTTTCGGGATAGTTAATTTTTTATTGACCTCCTTTGCAAATTTTATGACTTCTAAGACCTTTTTTCACAAACTGCCTGATGAAAGTCTTGAATTTCAAAAATACGATGTAGAAAAAGATAGTAAAAAAGGAGAAGTTTGACGACTTCATATTCTTCCTTTTTTTGGAGAGAAAAACGCTTGGAAGACGAACTAGTCAGAGGTTTCCAGAGGTCGAGGGGGAAAAAGAAGGGTTGAAAAGAAGAGAAAGTACTGGTTTGAAGAGCTTCCAACGAAAACTTCCTTAAAGAAGTAACAATATAAGAGGGGGAAGCATATAGGAGGGGAAGTATAACGGAGGGGTCAACGGAGGTGAAGTATATGGGAGGAGAAGTATAACGGGGAAGTATAAGGGAACGAAAGTATAACGGAGGGAATGAATAAGGGAGGGAAAGTATAAAGGAGGGGAAGTATAAGGGAGGGAAGTATAACGGAGGGGAAGTTTTTTTTGAAAAGTTTCCAAGTTTTTTTTTTTTTCGAAAAATTTTCAGTTTTTTTTTTGTTCAAAAAATTTCAGTTTTTTTTAATTTCCTTTTAAAGTTTTTTTTTCGAAAATTTTCTAAGTGTCAAGGTAGAAAATGGGCCTTTGGCCTAGGGATGGCTCTCGTAATGGGTAGAAGTATGAAATTTCCCTACTATAAAAAATAATAATTAAAAAGTGGAAATTTTTTTAGACAAAAATTCGTAAAAACGTTTTTTCTCTGATTTTCTACATTTTTATGATTTTTGAAAAAAATTTTGTATTTAGGTTAATAAATAAATTCTAACAAAAAAAATTTTTTTTTAAATCAACAGTTTTCTCGCAAAATTGGGGCAAAACTACAAAGAAATATCGTTGTCTAATTAAGTAGCTTAACTGACCCTTAAGGGAAAAAACCCTTCGGCTCCTTTATTTTAGGACCCATTTTTGCTACCAATTTTTTCATAAAATTTTGCTAAAAAGTTTGACGTATTCTTTTTTTTTATCACCCACTTAAAATAAAAGGAGAAGAAAAAAAATTCAGAATGACCAATTAGAAAGTTTTTCTTCTTCGTACAGATATAAAAATAATGAAGAATCATTTCTACAGGAGAAAACTCGTTAGAAAAATTTTCTACCATCAAGTACGCATCCGAATCTTTTAAGTTGTTCCTAACGACGGTAGGGTACAAAAGAGTTTCCAGTTTATATTAATGAGACTTGAGTAAAGTGTGGGCTCAAAAGAAAATTTACAAGGGCAAGTCCGGACTTTTCTGTCTTCATCGCTTGTTAGTGCCTTTCCCACTCCCGAATCCTTTCGGGGATCGATAAGGCCATGGAGACTCGGATTAATTATTGTTTGTGACTTGATTTCTTAGCAGCCCCAATTCTTGTCTAATCCAGCGAAGACAGCAGTTTCAGGCTATTCTGGTCAAGACACTTTAAGCCGTAATTATCGACTGAAGTGCTTTTAATTCCAAAAAATAAAAAAAGAATGAAGTAAATTGAGAGTTTCGATAGGGAAAGTTAACAAACCTGGAAAAAAAAGGGGATTAAAATGAGAAAAAAAACAATTTGAGTTAGTGGAAAAAAAGGTGAATCTAATAGGTGTGGCGGGATACTTGTCTTTATAAAACAATTAAGTCTGAGGGGTTCTAATCCTCGTCCCTCGTCTTCTCCCCGGTTTTACTCATCGCCTTACCTTTCTACATAATTAAATTATCTTTTTCACCGTCTGGCCCTTTCCCTCGGATAAATTTAAAGTAGTTATCCCTAATGTGTCCACAAAGGAACCTTTTTTTTATTCCCACCACCTGCTAATCGCAACTCTTCATCTTATTTATTCAAATTACTTTTTTCATATTGAAATACTCGTTTGAGAAGTGGAAGCTTTTAGGTTCATTAAATTGTTGATTTTCATGCAGTATGAAAATTTCAGGGCTTAAACTAATCACATTAGAACTTGGAATTCCTTGTATCGGGGAAGTTGTTTTTGCTAAAATGATTGGATTAGAGTTTAAAACCAGTTTAAACTTTAATCAAATAAAACTGATCTTTTATCTTTAAATGGAAGTTTTAAATTTATTAGAATTAATTTTTATGTACACTTTATTCTTAAAACGTAAATTTTTTTGTCTAAAAATGGTCAGGGAGAAAGCGAATGTTGAGCTGAAAAAAGTAGATTAGTGGTTTTTTCTTAATTTTTATATTTATTTAAAGCAAAGCTATTTTCTTATCAACTCCACCTGATGAAGCGTATTACGCCAAAACCGGTCGCGAATAACCTTTTTTTTCATCCTCTAGCTCGTTTAAAACCGGATAAGTCATTTATCAATTTTTAGTTAAAGTTTTGTGGTAAATTTTGTGGAGAATCGAAATCCGTTGGTAGTTTAACCATTACCAACAGAAAACGCGTAGTTCACGATTTAGCCAACAGGTGATGAGAAATGAGAAATTTATCCGTATTTTGGCTCTCCTGAAAACCTTGGAAAAATGACTTGTACGGTGTTAGAACTAACGCTCTAAAAATGGTCGGAGAAAGCGAATGTTCAGCTAAAAAAAAAGTAGATTAGTGTTTTTTTTTCTTAATTTTTATATTTATTTAAAAGCAAAGCTATTTTCTTATCAACTCCACCTGATGAGGCGTATTACGCCGAAACCGGTCGCGAATATCCTTTTTTTCATCCTCCCTCGCTCGTTAGCTTAAAATAAATCGTCGCGTTAGTTCTAACACCGGATAAGTCATTTTTTTAATCAATTTTGAGTTAAGTTTCCGATGGTAAATTTTGTGGAAAATCGAATTCCGTTGGTAGTTTAACCGTATTACCAACAGAAAACGCTTATTCTCGATTTAGCCAACAGGTGATGCATTGATTCCAATGAGAAATTAATCCGTATGTTGGCTCTCCTGAAAACCTTGGAAATATGACTTGTACGGTGTTAGAACTAACGCGACGAAATACAATTTTTTTTAATCGAGAATTTTTACAACCTCCTAAAATGCGTAAGTCTGTAGAAAATTGATGAAGATTATTTTATTCATTTTTTCGACAGAGTCGATGGTTTTCGAGTAAAGAAAAAACTGAAAAATGGCGTCTTTGGGAGAAGTCTAAAATTTTCAGATTATTTATAGCAACTTTTTTTTGGCAGGGAAATGTAGGGTTTTCTACCTGGGGTCTGTCATCCACTCCTCTAAATAAATAAATACAGGGACCACTGTTGGGGAGAAAAGTGTCGTCCGAACGGTTTTTGGTGGATTCGAGGGAAGACAAATATTTATTTAGCGTTCCATTTAGTTGTCCGAAGGAACTTTCGTTCTCCCTTATTTTCCGGAGGGACAAGGCCGGCGAGGGGGATTCTGTCCTTAAATTCTCCAACCGCTCAAGTCCCTCGGCGACTATTCTGCAAACAACAAGTAGACAACTTATTTAACCTCCTCGCAGTTGCCCTTTACCAGCTCCGACGAAAGATTTAAATTATGCCTTTAAACGCTCCCGTTATGCACTGCTTAACTCAAACCGTGCCTTTACTCATTTATACTTCCCCTTAACTTTTCTATGCATTTTCAACTTTTTTAAAATCGCTTACTTTTTAAAAAACTACACTAAAAACTTAATGTGTGTAATAAATAAACCCATAACGGACTTTGCTGTTTATTAAGCTCTTTTAAACGATGAAGGTTGGAAACATAAACAAAATGGCCTATTAGGTATTTTTATTTTTAACTTTTATGCCATTTTATTGACTTGAGAACCACCATACGTGCTAGTTTCAATGTTGACTTTGAAACTTCCGGAGCGCTGATGAAGTTTGACTTTCAATATCGATAAGGCCGTGGCATGCCGGGCTTTTATTGGTATTTTTGCCAATTTTTGAATTCCTCTACTCAAAATTTCCAGATCTAGGAGGCCACCGTTTGGGTCCTTTATAATTTCCAATAATTTGGTTTCTCCTCAAAAAAAAAACTCGTCAGATAACACGAGAGAGTTAGTTTAACTTCCTTAAAGAAGTTATTGTGATACCCTCGACGTCGGGTTTTTGGGGAAGGGTCTTCCAGACCCCGGAGGGTCAATTCGAATATTGACTTTACCGATCTCAACCTTGCCTGTGGGTGCCGGCCAGCCGGCCGGCCGTTACGCCGTTACGCCGTCCGTAGCATTTTTTTCCGGAACACTTTATGGCCACAGTTTCATCCGATTTTCAACAAATTTTCACCAAAATTTCTTTAGCCGGTGAAGAAGAAATGCAACGAGGGCGATTTTTGAATTTCGAAAAATTGGCGGAGATAGGTCTGTTTCAAATTTAAAAAATTCGCTGCGGCCGAACCGTTGGTCCGATTTTCACCAAATTTTCACCAATTACTCCTTTATTTTTTAAGAATTTTGGTGTAAAAAAATTTCCACTTTTTAATTATTTTTTTTTTCGGTAGGGAGAAATTTCGTACTTCTACCTTCACGAGAGGCACATCCCTAGGCCAAAGAGCCCATTATTTCTACCTACACTTAAAAAAACTTCGAAAAAAAGAACTTAAAAAATTTTTCAAAAAAAAAAACTCGGAAAATTTCTCGAAAAAAAAAGTTTTTTTGACAAAAAAAACTTAGAAAATTTTTCGAAAAAAAACTGAAAAATTTTTGAAAAAAAAAATTAGAAAATTTTCGACAGAAAGAACTTGGAAAATTCTTCTTTATATTTTCCCTCCCTTATACATCCCCTTCCGTTATACTTTCGTTCCCTTAAACTTCCCCTCCGTATACTTCACCCTCTGTTATACCCCTCCTTAAACTTCCCCTCCCATATACCCCACTTATACTTCCCCCTCCGTTATACTTCCCCTCCCATATACTTCCCCCACTTATACTTCCCCCTCCGTTATACTTCCCCTCCCATATACTTCCCACTCCGTTATTCCCCTCCCATATACTTCCCCCTACGTTTTACGTCCCCTCCGTTATACTTCCCCCTCCTATATAGATAGTTCTCTTTAAGGAAGTTTTCGTTGGAAGCTCTTCCAACCAGTACTTTTTTCTCTCGCTAGGAAAGCTCGTTTGATAACGAGGGGGTTAGTTTTTTCCTCTCGCATGGAAATGCTCTCACAGATTTTCTAAGATTCAAACTTCTTTTTGACACAAAAACAATCAACGAAGCTCGTGACAATCACAAGATCTCGAACGGTCGAGTTCCTAAGTGGTCACGTGTTAAAAAGGGGAGAGTGACATTCAGCGATTGGGGGATTGTCAACAGTTGAGATCCGTCTTGAACATCGAAAAGATTAAAGTCTCACCCCCTTTTTGTTTCGTCGTAAATGCGGCGGGAGGCCTGTTAAAATCATCCCCATCGGAGAGGAAGAATGCGATAATCGGGCAGAAAATGTACGTTGATAAAACTATCCCCCATCCAAAAGCCCAATCGGGGGAACGTTTCTCTTTCCAAAAATATAAATCCAAAATATTTCTTCAATTCAAAACAGCAGATCCAACCTTCATTCTCAGCCATCCTCAAAACACATGGTCCATTCAAAACTATTGCATCCAGCTGCTGGGAAAGATTTAGCCGACCAAAGCCAAGTTTACAGGACTATTTGCCTACTGCCACCGTAGTGAAGATTTCTTATCTTTGAAATCCAGCTGTCCATAATAGATTTGTTCAAAATAAAAATTATTTTGAAGCTAAAGAAAACAAGATTAATAGTAGAAGTTATTGTTGAATAAAAGAGGCTGAAAGATGAGCCAATAAACCAAAGTCAATACGGAACTAAAAAAAGGCGAGGGAGCAGAAAAGCAGAATATAGCGATTTTTTACCCATGCCCCCGTGTGTATCCATTGATTTAGTTATTAAAACTTGGCAATAAAGAATCCTCCCCCGTAGGAGTGGGGGACGGCCATTACTTATGAAGTTGTCGTTTTGTTTCTGATTCTCTTTCCTTTTCCCGGGGATATTAAAGGATTAATGGAAAGGGGTGAGGTGGGTTTCAGTCTCCCGAGACTCGAACGAAATTAACTTTGACTTGTGACCCTCCCGCTAATCTTCCAAGCAAAATTCCTGATTTTAAAATCATCGTTTTTTTTAATTAACACTCGAGAAATTTTTTTTCGAAGTTTACAACGTATAAAAACAGTTTCTCTCTGGCTATTTTGCATTTTTTAATTTGAATCGTTGATAAGGTTGTAAAACCGTCGTCTTCGGGTAGTTTCGGCTCATTTCACCCTCGGGAACCCGTCAGAGAATATTCCGCACTAGGGGGATTTTATTAAAATTGCCTCTATTCCTTGAGCGCTTTTAAGACAATATAAACATGTGATAAAAAGGTGCACTTCCACCATATATTTTCCAGGAGCTTTTCCCTTCTAAAAGCCTCGGCAATTTTCTGATTCGGATCTGTAATTTTGTAAATTGCTTCAACGGAGGTGAATGGAGGTTAATAAATCTCAACCATTTTTTTTTTCAACACCTCTTTACTTCTAAAAATCTATTAAAAACTCTTTATTTCAGATTCAGCTACTTTATGGGATTAAATTTAAAATTTTGGAAGGGCACCCAAACATTTGGCAGCATTGGTTTCACTTTAGAAGTCCTTATGTCCTTGATTTTTTTGAAAATCTTTTAGATTTATTTTAATAAAATATTTTTTTATTTGTAACGTTTTGACTTTTTTTTTTCAACAACCTCACTTCTAAAAATCTATTAATAAACTCTTTTTCAGATTAGCTACTCATATGAGATAAATTTAAAATTATGGAAGGGCACCCAAAACATTTGGCAGCATTGGTTTCACTTTAGAAGTCCTAGATGTTTTGAAAATCTTTTTAGATTTATTATTTTAATAAAATATTTCTTTTGTAACGTTTTATGACTTTTTTTTTCACAACCTCTTTACTTCTAAAAATCTTAATAAACTCTTATTTCAGATTAGCTACTTATATAGATTAAATTAAATTGGAAGGGCACCCAAAACATTTGGCAGCATTGGTTTCACTTTAGAAGTCCTTTGTCCTAGATTTTTGAAAATCGTTTTAAATTTATTATTAATAAATATTTCTTATTTTGTAACGTTTTATGACTTTTTTTCAACCTCTTTACTTCTAAAAATCTATTAATAAAATTCATTCATATTAGCTGCTTATATGAGATTAAATTTAAAATTATGGAAGGGCACCCAAAACATTTGGCAGCATTGGTTTCACTTTAGAAGTCCTAGATTTTTTGAAAATCTTTTTAGATTTATTATTTTAATAAAATATTTCTTATTTTGTAACGTTTTATGACTTAAACGGTCAGATATTTTTTTTCGTATTTGGTAGTAAACAGGGTCGCCTGGCCCTCCTAAGATATTTCCAATCTGACCTACATCCGACGTTCGGGGCGCACGGAATTTACGTCGCTCGTAAACGTTTATGTTTAGCCTCACCTTCTCCTGAAAGAGACGGAGTTTTACCCCCTCCCGAACCCCTTATTTCCAGCGTGTACTGCACCTTACCCCGAACAACCCCTTGACTCGTTTCTGAATAATGAAATAGGGTAAAATATATAAAATGTCAGCTACTCTTTTTTTTTCTTCCGTTCTTTCTCATCTACCTTGACTTTCTATTTTTTTTATAAATAAATGCAACGCCCGTAGTGATCAAGACTCTACATTTTAATAACATAAAGATCTAAGATATACGACGGAATGGTGGCAGCGGAAACCTTTCATCTTCCCTTTCTTCAGCAATGAACTTTTTAATCCCAATAGGATGGAATTAGAGTGAATACATGGTTAGAGCAAAAAAGGAGAGCTGTTGTTGATTTTATGGTCGTTAAATTTAAGTGTATTCCAAGTCTTGTGCACTAAAAGGGACTTGTTGCTCCCCAGGGGATTAGACTTAAAGGAAACTCATCCGTCTAACTTCTTTTTTCTCTCCTTATTTCTCAATGAGATTTAGCAAATAATTCTGTTTTTAGCAACTATTTTTTTTAGTCTGAAATATTGCAGGAGAGCTCGTTGACAAAAAGGGGAAAAGAGAAAGGAGTAAAAATGTCTTTGATGGTCTAGAAACCCAAAGGTCGTAGGTTCGAATCTCGCTGGGGGCCTAACTTTTTTCCATTCTTTTCCTCTCTTATTTTTTATGATATTAAGGAGGTATGATGGTTTTTAAGTGAGTTGCTTTGCAAATTTTCGTTGTAACGGTTTTCGGTTTTTCCCTTCTATCTCGGAAAACCGTCGCTCAAAACGAAAAAATTTTTTTCAACAACCTCTTTACTTCTAAAAATCTATTAATGAACTCTTTATTTCAGATTAGGTAGCTACTCATATGAGATAAATTTAAAATTGGAAGGGCACCCAAAACATTTGGCAGCATTGGTTTCACTTTAGAAGTCCAAGATGTTTTTGAAAATCTTTTTAGATTTATTATTTTAATAATATTTTCTTATTTCGTAACGTTTTATGACTTAAACGGTCAGATATTTTTTTTTTTCGTATTTGGTAGTAAGGGTCGCCCTGGCCCTCCTAAGATATTTCCAATCTGACCTACATCCGACGTTCGGGGCGCACGGAATTTACGTCGCTCGTAAACGTTTATGTTTAGCCTCACCTCCTCCTGAAAGAGACGGAGTTTTACCCCCTCCCGAACCCCTTATTTCCAGCGTGTACTGCACCTTTACCCCGAACAACCCCTTGACTCCGTTTTCTGAATAATGAATAGGGTAAAATATAAAAATGTCAGCTTCTCTTTTTTTTTTTCTTCCCTTATTTCTCATCTCCTTGACTTTCTATTTTTTTTATAAATAAATGCAACGCCCGTAGTGATCAAGACTCTACATTTTAAACATAAAGATCTAAGATATATGACCGACTGGTGGCAGGGAAACCTTTCATCTTCCCTTTTCTTCAGCAATGAACTTTTAATCCCAATTGGATGGAATTAGAGTGAATATACATGGTTAGAGCAAAAAAGAGAGCTTTTGATTTTATGGGGTCGTTAAATTTAAGTGTATTCCAATCTTGTGCACTAAAAGGGACTTGTTGCTCCCCAGGGATTAGACGTTAAAGGAAACTCATCCGTCTCTAACTTCTTTTTTCTCTCCTTATTCTCAATGAGATTTAGCAAATTAATTCTGTTTTGCAACTATTTTTTTAGTCTGATTATTGCAGGAGAGCTCGTTGACAAAAAGGGAAAAGAGAAAGGAGTAAAATGTCTTTGATGGTCTAGCCCAAAGGTCGTAGGTTCGAATCTCGCTGGGGCCTAACTTTTTTCCATTCTTTTCCTCTCTTATTTTGTATGATATTAAGGAGGTATGATGGTTTTTAAGTGAGTTGCTTTGCAAATTTTTCGTTGTTAACAACGGTTTTCGGTTTTTTCCCTTTTATCTCGGAAACCGTCGCTCAAAACGAAAATGTCCGAAGTAAAAGTTGTAGGTACAAAGATTTCCTACAAAATGTCTTTATTCATTACTTGCGTAAGAGCAATATTTAAGGAGTTATGAGGTTAAAACTAATAATCCTACAGAGCCTGTCTGAAAACTTAAAACCTTTATATCTCCTAAAAATATTTCTCTGCGGAAAAAACCAATAAGATATTTATGTAGTAAATTTCCGTAGCTACAACTTTTACTTAGGACATTTTTTCGTTTTGAGCGACGGTTTCCAAGATAGATTGGAAAAACCGAAAACCGTTGCTCACAACGAAAAATGTACAAAGCAACTTAAAACCCTCATATCCCCTTAAGGAGGTTGCGTAATAAATAAAGAGGAAATATCAGTAAAAGGGCAAAATTATGTAAGGCAACGATAAAGTAGCTCTCATGCATGCAGCATTAGATAATGGCGTTTACCGAAATAGTTTATAGTAGCACACAAACTTATTTTTGTATAAAACTGTTTTGCTTTTTGATGTTGAATGAGAAGTCCCGTTTGGAAACTTAGGGGTTAACTGAAGGGGGTATTGAAGGTAATGAAGGTGGAGGTTTAGAGGCGGCGAGCAAGACAAAAGTGCGGTCGCACAATAGCCTCCTCTTCCTCCGTCCCCCGCCCCATTCGGAACTAATAGAGCCCCAACCTTCGTAGTAAAGTCATTAAAACTTGCATCGACCCCAACAGCACATGTGCCCTTCTACCATTCACGACCTAAAACCGAGAATTATTAATTGCCTTAAACTTGTAATTAACAATAGTTTATTGTAGGTAAAGCGATGGAAAGTCGAACTAACTTCCCGTTTATGCAAGCCACCCTATTTCCCGTCATAAATAAAGCTTATTAAAACTTTGTGATTTTAATTCTTTTGAACCAGCCAGAATTTTCCTTAACTACGAGTGTCAATATAAAAAGTTTGCTAATAAAACTTATGATTTAACGCCTCTTTTAATCTGATTCCTGCGCGTTTTCGAGTGGACGGACTCCTGGAAAAATTTCAGGCAATTAATCTTAGATGCACCACGGGAAGTAAAAAGCCCTTTTTTTCGCACTGTATAAGGAAATAAAATAATAATGGAGAAAGCCCAGGGCCCCCCAAACCTCCGAGGGTAAGTGATCAACTCTAACGTTCGCCAGTTGAAATCATTGCATTATGGCAAATGCCCCTAGATAGAACTTTTTATTTAATATTCTAGATTTTCTGAGGAAAAGTAGATAGTTTGGGGTTTGTTTTTGATATTTTATTTTTGAGACTCCTGGAAAAAATGGCCCATACCACTTCCCAATTAATGGAGACAATTTCCTTAGTTTTTCACTTGAGATAAGCACTTTAATTTTTTTTAATGGGGATTGAGGTAAAATCTAAGATCGTTTCTCTTTGTTGGATTCTTTTTTAATTATAAGAGGAGATAACTGTTTTGGGGAAGGGGTATCGTAAATTAAGCAAAGAATAAGGAAGAAGGGGAAAAAAAAGAAGAAGTTTAGCTTTGAAAGGCACTCTTTTAGTCCTTTAGAGAGGGAGCGATATTGATTGAAAGTAGCCTCTTCTTTGAAGTGGGAGGGTAAGTTGGAACTAAGTGAAGTAGCGTATATGATACACAACATTTAGTACAAGGGCGTTTAGTGGCGTAGTAAAGTTTGATTGGGGCATGGGGTCTATTGAACGCCCGTATATTTATGTTAGGGATTACTCGACAGCGAAGAGGGTGGTGGCGAGGGGGGTGTGTAAGAGGGTGGTCGGCCTCCGTTGCCTTGACGACCCCTTTGGTCAAGGAGCGCCAGTTGGAAACCCATTTCGCTAAGATATTACAGAAAGTTAATCATACCTCTGGCCATCTCCTCCCCTTCCGAAGGCTTTCCGTCTTTACTTTCTTTCCTCCTCCGCTAATCCCATTTTAAGAGCATAACATGCTTTTAAAAGGACAACTTTTGCGGTTTTTAAACGACCCGTGGAAGAAACTTTAAAACTTAAAATGGTCCAATTGAAACGATTCTAATGGACGAATTTCACCCCTGAGGCCTTTCAACAAAACCAACTTTTAAAACAATGTTTACAACTTAAATCTTATAAACTTTAATTTTAAATTGTATTAAACAGAGTAGTAATAGCTTTGTTCCAACCGGAGTTTGAACTGGTTTGAAACTCTGGAGCGTGCGCAGAAGGATTTGCACGTCAACTCTGACGTCAGATGACTTCAGATTTGACGACGAACGATGTGAACGACGTCATTTCGACGTCCAAATTCTTTTGCGGCTGCTCCAGGAGTTTCAAACCAGTTTCAAACTCCGGTTAGAACAAAGCTAATATCACTTTTGATTATGATTACTGTCACGATATTAAACGTAATCATATTATTTGATTTTCCAGAAAATCATATATGGTGTTCCAAGTAGAGAGTACCAGGAACTATAGCAGTTAGTCCTAAACTAAAAAGTTAATGTAAACCTCCCTTATTTTTGGACGGGGAATCGACTCCATTTGGTGATTTTGGTTTTGGTATACAGGTGTTCCAGAGCGACACCAACTTTGTTTTTAAATAAAAAGAATAAAAAGAAAATTAAAGAAAAAAAGTTTTAAAGGATAAAAAGTCTTCTATGCTCAGATTTATTCTACTGAGGCCTCATTTAGGAGAAAGCTCGCATTTGTTTGTTGGCTGTTTTACCACGAAGGCATTATTATTCTCGGAGTTGATCGAGTGTTTTCACTTTGTCCTTAAAAAATTCAAAAACATCCTTTTTCTAAAAAAGTGTCCTAATATTGAAGTCGGATGTCAAAGGCGTTTTAGCCCTTGTAATTAGTCAGGTTCGAGATGTGACAGGGGAAGTGAAGGATGCCAGAATATAATGAGGATCGCTCCGCTGTTTCAGTGGAGCGGGGAGGCGGGAGGATTTTCTGAAATATGGGGCGCGGACACCCTCGCCTATCCATTTGTCAGACGTCCACCCTGGGCAGGCTCATCCACATTATCTCCGACCCATCAAAACAAAAGCCCTCTCCTTCTTTACCGCAACTCATCAACCTTCAATATTTTCCTTTCAAATTTTCCTCCAAAAAAAATTTAAAGCAATCCTAAGACAGCAAGGCCTAAAGCTATATTCCTAAAATACCTCAAAATTTTCAACATCTGATTTTTCGACAAATAGAAACAAATGTGAATCTTTGACCAGCACACGACTTGAACAGCTCAAAAGTCTCCGATTTTGGTATATTTGGAGAGCTTTTTGTGGAGGAAAATTTGCTCATTTACTGGCCCGCCTGCTACCCTGATATGAAAAAATCAAAAACATTGAATCCAAATGAGGCGCTCCGGGTACGAAGGGCGAACGCGACAAAACGTTAAAGTTTCGGTTTTTACGTATTTAAAGGGGAAAAATGGCGAACTCAAATAAAATTATATGGGTGTATTCACCAAGAGGTCTAGAATTTGAAAATGAAAAAAAAACTGGAGGACCCTTCCCCAAAAACCCGACGTCGAGGGTATCACAATAACTTCTTTAAGGAAGTTAAAATTTTTTTTCCGATGTCGAGTTCGCCCTTCGTATCCGGAGCGCCTCAAATCAACTTTTAATTTTTCTAAGCAATCCTTCCAAAAATGGAGAAATTAAATGAAATTTAGGGAAATGTTTAAGGCGGCTTTTCTTATTTTGGGCGGTCGGTTTTAATTTATTCGGAGTAACAAGATTGGAAAATCCTTAGTAAAGGAAGAAGGAGTAAAAAAGGCGTATAATAATAATTGGAAAAGAGAACTTTCTGTATCGAGAGAAAAGAGATTCAGAAATTAATTTGTTCAAACCCTTCAGAATCTCCCTCGGGGAAAGGAAATCAAATATCTCCGCTAGAAATCACTTTGCCGAAATAACATTTATCGTCCCATTATCCAGAGAAGGCATTTTCCAAAAAAGTAAAGGGGGGTGAGTATTTTAAACAAATCTGAAGGGTTCGAACTGCGGCCTTAACGGAGTTATCAACTTCTTCGCGACTCTTGGAAAAAGGGTTTTCCCCCCACCGCACAGGGAGACGTTTTATGGATGGCAGTTGTTCTAATTTAGTTTTACTCCGTCTCAAACCCATGCCAAATGCTCGAAATTAATTATTAGAGCGAAACTCATTACTTTTTCCCCTCCGTCGTGCCAAATATTGGGGACGCTTTTATTGGCCCCGCAATCATTTGACGCATGAAGGTTATAAAAAATGTACAATTAAATAAATCGTGAAATTATTCCATATCATGACCTACATAGAACCAAGCCTCCACTAATTTTATGCAGGCTATGAATTATGAATGTTATAGTCGGCGTAAAATCTCATAAGCCTCTTTAAGATAAAGTCTATTATCTATTTGACAAACTGGATATTTTTTCAACCATTTGCTTTTCCAACTGATACTTCAAGTTTTTTTTATATAATAACTTCTTGCAGAATGGATATTCCCCCTGCCGGAAAATATCCTTTAGAGCTTGTCCGAGGCTTTGTCGTCCCTATTGTTGTACTCTCCGGTTATTTTTTTGATCTCAAGATAAAGCTCTTGCTTAGTCATGGAAAATTTAGTCGAATACCCTTCTCTTTCCCCTCTCTTTTTTACCCTTGGTAAGGACCTTTCAAGCAAACATCGAGATACTGAATTTTAATAAGAAGCCAAATTTTACAGTCCATTTATTAATTAACTATTGCCGTTTTTTCATAAGTGGAGAACGAGAGGAACCCTGGCGTCCTAGATTAATAGACTGATCAGATACTTTTTCAGAAGTCAGTTCACACTAATCGTCGATTAGGGCATAAGTGTTGTTAACAGCATAGGTGCTCCGGTATGCTCTGGAAGGAGAATAGGAGATCAGAAAGCTTGTCGAAAGAAAAGTTAAAATAAAGTAAGAATACTGCAAATAAGCTTATACCCTCTTAGGCTCTTTCAAGTAGTACTAACCGGATGCTAATCGACGATTAACGCTCAAATTCTTGTTTTTTTTTGTTTTTTTTTTCTATGTAGGTACTGACAATATCTTCGCTGATAACTAATCTACGATTAACTCATTCTTGATTAGTGTATGAAATTTTTGTTAAAAACCTTTAAAATTCCTTCAAGGCACACTAATCGTCCTTTAGGGCATAAAGTGTTGGCTAACGACATTAGTTGGCATAGGTGCTCCGGAATGCTCTCGAAGAAGAATTGGAGATCCGAAGCTTGTAGACAGAATAGTTAAAATAAAGTTAAAAATAATGCAAAATAAACTTATTGCCCTCTTAAGCTCTTTCAAGTAGTACTAACCGGATGCTAATTGACGATTAACGCTCAAATTCTTTATTTTTTATGTAGCGACGGTTAACTAGTAATATAACCTATTATGACTATCTTCGCTGATAACTAATCTACGATTAACTCATTACTAACCACTCTGTACTAACCGGAGCTAATTGACGATTAACGCTCAAATTCTTAATTTTTATGTAGTGACGGTTAACTAGCAATATAAACTATTATGACTATCTTCGCTGATAAACTAATCTACGATTAACTCATTACTAACCACTCAGTACTAACCGGATGCTAATTGACGATTAACGCTCAAATTCTTATTTTTTATGTAGTGACGGTTAACTAGTAATATGTATAAACTATTATGACTATCTTCGCTGATAAACTATCTACGATTAACTCATTACTAACCACTCAGTACTAACCGGATGCTAATTGACGATTAACGCTCAAATTCTTAATTTTTTATGTAGTGACGGTTAACTAGCATATAAACTATTATGACTATCTTCGCTGATAAACTAATCTACGATTAACTCATTACTAACCACTCAGTACTAACCGGATGCTAATTGACGATTAACGCTCAAATTCTTAATTTTTTATGTAGTGACGGTTAACAGCAATATAAACTATTATGACTATCTTCGCTGATAAACTAATCTACGATTAACTCATTACTAACCACTCTGTACTAACCGGATGCTAATTGACGATTAACGCTCAAATTCTTAATTTTTTATGTAGTGACGGTTAACTAGCAATATAAACTATTATGACTATCTTCGCTGATAAATAATCTACGATTAACTCATTACTAACCACTCAGTACTAACCGGATGCTAATTGACGATTAACGCTCAAATTCTTATTTTTTTATGTAGTGACGGTTAACTAGTAATATGTATAAACTATTATGACTATTCGCTGATAAACTAATCTACGATTAACTCATTACTAACCACTCAGTACTAACCGGATGCTAATTGACGATTAACGCTCAAATTCTTATTTTTTTATGTAGTGACGGTTAACTAGTAATATGTATAAACTATTATGACTATCTTCGCTGATAAACTAATCTACGATTAACTCATTACTAACCACTCAGTACTAACCGGATGCTAATTGACGATTAACGCTCAAATTCTTATTTTTTTATGTAGTGACGGTTAACTAGTAATATAAACTATTATGACTATCTTCGCTGATAAACTAATCTACGATTAACCCATTACTAACCACTCAGTACTAACCGGATGCTAATTGACAATTAACGCTCAAATTCTTAATTTTTTATGTACTGACGGTTACTAGTAATATAAACTATTATGACTATCTTCGCTGATAAACTAATCTACGATTAACTCATTACTAACCACTCAGTACTAACCGGATGCTAATTGACGATTAACGCTCAAATTCTTATTTTTTATGTAGTGACGGTTAACTAGTAATATAAACTATTATGACTATCTTCGCTGATAAACTAATCTACGATTAACCCATTACTACCACTCAGTACTAACCGGATGCTAATTGACGATTAACGCTCAAATTCTTAATTTTTTATGTAGTGACGGTTAACTAGCAATATAAACTATTATGACTATCTTCGCTGATAAACTAATCTACGATTAACTCATTACTAACCACTCAGTACTAACCGGATGCTAATTGACGATTGACGCTCAAATTCTTAATTTTTTATGTAGTGACGGTTAACTAGCAATATAAACTATTATGACTCTTCGCTGATAAACTAATCTACGATTAACTCATTACTAACCACTCAGTACTAACCGGATGCTAATTGACGATTAACGCTCAAATTCTTTATTTTTTATGTAGCGACGGTTAACTATAATAACCTATTATGACTATCTTCGCAGATAAACTAATCTACGATTAACTCATTACTAACCACTCTGTACTAACCGGATGCTAATTGACGATTAACGCTCAAATTCTTAATTTTTTATGTAGTGACGGTTAACTAGTAATAAACTATTATGACTATCTTCGCTGATAAACTAATCTACGATTAACTCATTACTAACCACTCAGTACTAACCGGATGCTAATTGACGATTAACGCTCAAATTCTTATTTTTTTATGTAGTGACGGTTAACTAGTAATATGTATAAACATATTATGACTATCTTCGCTGATAAACTAATCTACGATTAACTCATTACTAACCACTCAGTACTAACCGATGCTAATTGACGATTAACGCTCAAATTCTTATTTTTTATGTAGTGACGGTTAACTAGTAATATAAACTATTATGACTATCTCGCTGATAAACTAATCTACGATTAACCCATTACTAACCACTCAGTACTAACCGGATGCTAATTGACAATTAACGCTCAAATTCTTAATTTTTATGTACTGACGGTTAACTAGTAATATAACCTATTATGACTATCTTCGCTGATAAACTAATCTAAGATTAACTCATTACTAACCACTCAGTACTAACCGGATGCTAATTGACGATTAACGCTCAAATTCTTAATTTTTTATGTACTGACGGTTACTAGTAATATAACCTATTATGACTATCTTCGCTGATAAACTAATCTAAGATTAACTCATTACTAACCACTCAGTACTAACCGGATGCTAATTGACGATTAACGCTCAAATTCTTAATTTTTTATGTACTGACTGTTAGCTATTTAACCTATTATGACTATGTTGCTGATAAACTAATCTACGATTAACTCTTGATTAGTGAATGAGATTTTTGTTAAAAACCTTTAAAATTCCTTCAAGAAAGAAAGAATTCTTTAATGATTTCATGGGTCACGTAGAATATAAAATAAATCTTGAAAAGTCAGAGGCCACTTGAATACGAACTTCTAGTTATTAATCTCAATACAGCATGGACGAGCGAAGAAACTAGGTCGAGCAGGTGTATCAAAAGTTTTGTACTATATTTTACAGTTTAAAAAAAAAGAGAGAGAAGAAAATTTGAAATTTATGACTTTATAAATAATTCTGGCTATGGGTCTAAGATATAAATGAATGTTTAAATGTTTGATTTGAGGACCTATGTAAATGGATGCTGTTTGCTGGGTGGAAGGGACTCCCGCTAAGCTCGGAAGCTACAACCATTACCAGTGGAGACATCCCCAGCTAACAATTAATAACTTATACGTATTCATCTCAAATTACGGAGATGATTCTCTTCACTGCGACTAGACCGGAAGTGTATGTTTCACTTGGAGGAGATACGTTCTCAGGTGGGAGTCCAGTGTCCGGAAAATTCGAATTCTCCACTAGCCCAAAATGATTTGGATTTTTAAGGATGACTGCGGATTTTGTGAAGTTAATTCTCGCTAAAGTTTTCACGTACACGGCAAGAGGTATTAAACGGATTGTTTTCATCCCGTCGGTTAAACATGAAGGTAGAGGTGGGGAAATGAAAGTCTCAACTTACGTTAGAATCCAACACCGAACGTTTAACAAACCGCCACCTGTTCTAATCCGATTTCTCGTATTATAACTTTGGTAACAAGTACGTCAAGAAGCATTAGGCCGGAGACGAGAGGACTTAAGACACGGCGAGGAGTAATTGTATTAAAGTCTTCTCACTATAGCGATGACGCTCTCGATCAGGTGAGAGACTTTGAAATGTCAAATACAATCAGAAGGCTCTGTAGACGATAAAACAAAAGGTTATAAAATCTCGACTTCACCGCTACCTGCGGATGCGGATAGAAGATCTGTCGATGTGCAGTAAAAAAAAGGTTGTTTAAAAAGGGAGGGGGGGTGTCCTTGAATCTTAAATGGCCAACCAGAGCCTGTACAACGATGACGACATGACTGCATCCTGCGATTGGAACGCTTCCATTCTAACCTAAGTATTTGATTACGTGTCAGCGAGGCTACGTCCAAATCCGTGACCAGCGGTCCGCGCCCTTACGGATGGAAAAGGAACTACATAATTAATTAATCGATTCAACAACAAAATGTTCATTATCTTAAGTAAGCAAAAAATGATACCACTGTTATAGAATGAGAAGTAGCGCCATTTAGGGTACCCTAATAAGGGCGCGGTGAATTGATAGAACGGTGAACAAGAGGATCAAATAAGGAGATCAGTCTGCAATTGAGACGCTCCGGGTACGAAGGGCGAACTCGACAAAAAGTAGTTTCGAGATATTCGTATTTTAAAGTATTCTGTTAAGGGCGAACTCGACAGAAAAGTCACTCTCTGGAATTTTCGTGGCGAGATTTTAGATTTTATAGAATCATAGAGGAAAGGGTTTTTTAAAAATTTTCAAATATTTTTACGATTATTAATTCACAAAATGTATAATATTTTTATTTCGTGGCGGTGAGCTGTTCCAAGAGGAGTGGGGCTCCCGGAAAAGGAGTGGGGGTAGTGGACTAGGATACGAGTTCGCCCTTCGTACCCGCTCACATATCGCAGTTAGAGCTTTGCCGCATATCGGTTTTTACGTATTTTAAAGGGGAAAAAAGGGCAAACTCAATATAAAAATTACATGGGTGTATTCTTCTAAAGGTCTAGAATCTGAAAATGAAAAAAAAATTTGTCCGATGTCGAGTTCGCCCTTCGTACCCGGAGCGCCTCAATTTTACAAACTTCACCGTTTTAAAAAGGGCGTTGATTTTGATAACTTATGTTTAAAAAGAAGAGCAGAGGTAGATTTTTTAAATGTTAGCACGTCCTTTTTTTTTCCTACCCTTTTCATTAAGCTGAAACAAAAGGGTTCGCGGGAGGATATTCGACGTTTGCCATGATCAGCTCTTTGTTCTACACCCTTTTGTTCTTAATTTACCCCCCGTTCCCACGCGCTCCCACTCAAAAAACGTCTTTTAAACGTAAAGATCGAACAAAGAGTCAGTTCGGTAGTTGGCAAAGTCTAAGTACCTTTCGGAGGCCTGAAATTCAAAAGTTTTACAAGAATACCTTGTCAGATTTGATCCCGAATCACATATTCTCTTTTGTAAAAGTTTAACTTCGTTTAACTTCCCCGAATTAAATATAACGAGGTTAACTTTATTTTTGACGTGATTTAAAATTTCGTAAGGTATATAATTACGGAGGGAAGACTCCTTAATAGGTTTACGGCGTTGTAATTACTTCAAGATGGACGGTATCCATGGGACTATCACACAAACGTTTTCCTACGTCCATTAAACCCTTCCGTTCTCCTTTTGTCCCACCGGCTTAAATACGGGATGCATTCATATCCGGCAAGGCTGCATTCATGAGTAAATTTATGACTAATAACCAGGCCTTATTCTCTATTTAGCCGAAGTTTAGATAGCGTTTAAATAATTTGAAAAATATTCAAGATTAAGGTTTCGGCAACTCTCCTTTCCTTAACTATAAGGATACCTTGAACGTCCCTTATCACTTCTTAACTTAAGGTTTCAAGTGAAAATCAAGGATAGCGATATCATTAGCCAATAAAAAACTACTTATGGTACCCTCCATATCTTGAAAAAAAATAGGGAAATCGGAAGGATTCCTTTTCTTTGAAGGATCAGATCTCTTCAAGGGAGGTTGAGAGAGTTCCTTAGCCGAAAAACTTAAGAGCATGAGAAAATTCCAAATTATCTTTAGGATAGATGGATTCCTTTGTCAAAACGTAGTGAAAAATTCCCAAAAATTCAGAATAATAGGGTTTCTTCTCCAAAAAAACGAAGGAAAAATCTAATAATGAAGAAGAACCTCAAAAAATCCATATAAAGGAGTTTTTCAGCAGAAAAAAAAAAGGGGTAAGCAGCAACTTCCGAAAATCCTTATAACTTCGTAAAATGCCGAAAAATTCAGTGAAAATTTTAACAAAAAAAATTAATAAAAAGGGGAAACTGACAAATATGCTGTAAATATGCGGCGCAAAAACTTGATAAACCCGGCAAAAGGTTGATTGCTTTTTTTTTTTTAACTTCCTTAAAGAAGTTAATGTGATACCCTCCACGTCGGGTTTTGGGGAAGGGTCTTCCGGGGTCCGGAGGGTCATATCGAATATTGATCTTTACCGATCTCAACTTCGTCTGTGGTTCCGGCCGGCCGTCCGGCCGTTACGCCGTTACGCCGTCCGTAGAATTTTTTTCCGGAACACTTTACGGCCACAGTTTTCATCCGATTTTCACCAAATTCACATCCCTAGGCCAAAGAGCCCATTATTCTACCTTGACACTTAAAAAATTTTCGGAAAAAAAAACCGGAAAATTTCTCGAAAAAAAAAATTAGAAAGTTTTCGACAAAAGAACTTGGAAAATTCTCCTTTATACTTTCCCTCCCTTATACATTTCCTTATACTTTCGTTCCCTTATACTTCCCCCTCCGTTATACTTCACCCTCTGTTATACTACCCCTCACTTAAACTTCCCCCTCCATATACTTCCCCTCACTTATACTTCCCGCTCCGTTATACTTCCCCTCCATATTCCACTCCGTTATACTTCCCTCCCATATACTTCCCCCTACGTTTTACGTCCCCTCCGTTATACTTCCCCCTCTATATAGATACTTCTCTTTAAGGAAGTTTATGTTGGAAGCTCTTCAAACCAGTACTTTCTTTCAAATGTAATATAGAATTTTTTTAAATTAGTAGTTTTTAATTTGTGACTATAAAAATTGGAATTTATGTCTGATTGGTATTTCGAAAAGCGCCGTAGATGTGGATGAAATATTTATAAGGTACCTAAAACTATCTTTGAAATTCAAGTACTTTTAAAAATTTAAATAACGATGTTAAAGAAGGCTGTCCACTTTTATTATCCTATAAAATAAAATATAACGGCGAGTAGTAAAACTGGTGTGTCGTGTAGGTTAGAGATTGTCCCATAGGTCGTATAAAAGGCTCTCTTTTGATTCAAACATCCTCCGGGAGTCTAAAAAATCGATAGCGCCAATGATTATTTTCGTTTTAAAAAGTGTGGACCCTTTTTTATAACCACAAGGACGTAATTATCAACAAAAATTATCAAAGGAACCTTTTGTCGGGAAGCTAAAAAAATTTTAACTTTCATGATAAAGTTTGGCGTAAAGAAAGATGAAAAATAATTATATTATCTCTTGAAAACAGAAAAAAAAATTTTTTAATGAAAGCCGTTTCAATAACGAAGCTTTTAAAAGATCATTAAATTTTTGTTGATTGAATCCAAAGTTCGGAGAAGAAGGAGTATCGAATGTACAAAAAGGATTGGAGGGGAGAGGAAATCGTTGAAAAGTTGTGAAAGAGAGGATTTGTTAACTCGTATTCCATATTCTAGAGGATTAAGTACGTCGGCCATAATTAATCAGGAGATGAAGATCCGAACCCCGACAAGTTCTATAGACATATCTAATCCCCGTTCTCAACTCTCGAAGTGTGGGGAGGAAAAGGGAAAACGTTTCCGTCCGGGGGTGTTTGAGTCTCTAAGTAGACAATCTTCCGCTTGGGTAAACTTATTTATATTTCCAATCTAAACTTCGTCCAGAAACTTTGACAATCTTTAGCTCTTCATTAGTATATTAGTTTATTGAATCTGAGAAATAAAAACGTGAGTCAAACATCCCATTACTAGAAATGAGAAAACTTCACTAAAATGATAATAATAAACTTATTTTCGAAAGGCTGATCCGTCAGAAAATAAGAACAAACGTCCGAAAATTCCATAAATGAATAGTTAGTCGGCCGGAGAGTAGAGAAAAACACATAAAATGGTAAAATCATTTATTTTGCCTAATTTTACGTGCTTTTGCTTACTTTTTAACTTCCTTAAAGAAGTTATTGTGATACCCTCCAAGTCGGGCTTTTGTGAAAGGGTCTTCCTGACCCGAAGGATAAATTCGAATATGGATCTATACCGATCTCAACTTTGTCTGTGGTTCCGGCCGTCCGTAGGATTTTTTTCGGCCATAGTTTTCATCCGATTTTCACCAAATTTTCACAAAAATTTTTTAGCCGGTGAAGAAGAATGTGAGGAGGGCGATTTTGAATTTTGAAAAAATGGCGGAGATATGTCTGTTTGAAATTTAAAAAATTCGCTGCGGCCGAACCGTTAATCCGATTTTACCAATTACTCCTTATATTTTTTAAGAATTTTTGGTGTAAAAAATTGCCACCTTTTAATTATTATTTTTTTTAGTAGGGAGAAATTTCGTACTCCTTCCCATTAAGAGAGGCACATCCGTAGGCGAAAGAGCACATTATTCTGCACTTGCAAATTTTCGAAAAATAAGAACTTAAAAATTAAAAAATAAATAAAAAAGCCGAATTTAAAAAAGAAAACCCGGAAAATTTTTCACAAAAAAACTTGGAAAATTAAAAAAAAACTTACTTATAAATTCTTGAAAAAACTTGGAAAATTGTTCGAAAAAAAAAAAAGAAAACTTGGAAAAATTTTCGAAAAAATACTTCCCCTCCGTTATACTACTTCCCTTCCTATACTTCCCCTCCTTTATACTTCCCTCCTTTATACTTCCCTCTATGTTATACTTGCCCTCCGTTGTACGTCCCCTCCGTTATACTTCCCCCTCCTATATTGTTACTTCTCTCTACGGAAGTTTTCGTTGGAAGCTCTTCAAACTTCTGAAAATAAAGGGGATTATATGGTAGATAAGCCGATGGAAACTTGATGATTTTGGATAAAGAGTATTGAAAACTCCAAAAAATAAAGCAAAAGGTCGACTAAAACGCCCAAAAATACCGCCAAAATAGGGAATAGGGCCCAAATAACTCATGGGAAAATACACTGACTTGTAAGTCGTATTTTGCACTTGCCATTTGTCCAAAAATTGTGAGAAAACTCTTTTTTGTCAACCCTACGCAACATTAACCTTTTTTAAGTACTTAATTGCCATTGTTGACGATATAAAGAACTTCAGAAAATTTAATAAATATGTAAATAAAAACACGTTTTAATGAAATTTATAACATGAAAGGTAATTAAATTTGGACGTTTGTAGGAATGAAAGGAGCTGTTTTTTCGTACACTTCGGATGAATCACAAAAGGGCCCAGCGTAGGTTTCCGACAAGCCATAAAAGAATAAATTTTTTTTCTCCCCCATCCCTCACAGGACTTAATTACCCTTCCATTGTCCTTCTACTGACAGTAAAAAAATTAATCGTAGGTACATGTTCCTTCCGGGACAACAAATTGGGGACAAGTTCCAATGAAAATTTCAAACTTTTTTTTTTTCTAATCCGGCCGTCAAATCGAATTTCAAACCTAAAAAGGGAAGAATTAAGGAGGATCTAATCAGCATTTCGTTTCTCCAGCGAGGGTTTTTTTTTTTAAACGTGAGATTTCCCGACCACTTAACGGCAAAATCCCCGTGAATTTTCTACCAATCAGGGCTAATTTTTTTTTTTTCCTCCACCCAGGGAACAATTAAAAACACTCTTCCGTCCAGTTTCAAACCCCTTTTTTCCTCATCCCCTAAAAGGTAATTTAAATCGAATTTGCATAGTAAGAGCTGTCACACCCCTGTAATAAAATTAAATTAAAACATGTCAAATACTCCAGTTTCCAATATTATTTTACTTTTAACACAACATTATTACTAAATAAAATTAGGTCAAAATATAAAATCATTAACAAAAATTTCTACTTATTTATAATTAGTTTCCAGGGTGAAATAAACTCTTTACCCACACTAGACAGAAAACATCTCCATGATTGGATTAGAAATGTTGCTTTTGAATTATTAATCTAATCAGTCTAATTGAACCGAGAACATTTTATTTTAACAAAATTAAAAATATGTATAGGCAAAAAAAAATTGTTTCTAAAATTAATTCAATATCAATATTTAGATTAATTTTCTTTAAAATCTACCTAAAACAGCAAATGAGGAAGAGAAAAAACGGATCTTCCACGACCGGTTTCGGTTAATCAGGTGGACAATCTACATTTTACTTGACTAATCGAAGATAATCACCTGATGAGGCCTAAAAGCCTGAAACCGGTCGTGGAATACAGTTCTTTTATTATTTCTTCTTATCTGCTATTTTTAATTTTAAATTAATGTACCATTTGCATAAAATGCGTTAATAACAAAAACCACCGTAGTTTTATAATGTTACCAGAATAATTTTATTATTTTAAATTTATAATATTTTACCTTATTGCTCTTCCTGGAAGACTACAAAACAGCTTTCGTTTTGTTTTTCATCTGCAAAAATAAATAAATAAATAAATAAATATTGTAAAAAGCAATTCAACATTCCCAGGATAAGTACAAAAGAAGTAATTTATAGGAAAGAGGATTTAAAAAACGGATATCCCACGACAGGTTTCGGCGTAATACGCCTCATCAGATGGACTACTGTCTTATTAACTCCCCCTTATTTGATAAGGCGTATTTCGCGGAAACCGGTCCATCCCTCGTTAGCTTTTAAATGAATTTAAAAAATTACTGGCGTTAAAAAGAGATGTTTCGTGGTCTCAAAAACTTATTAAACTTGAAATATATAGGTTTAAATTTAAAATCTAAAAGAAAAGGGCTTAAAATTAAGCAGAAAACTTCGGAAATGGAAAGGAAATAAATAAAAAAAAATTTTGTACAAGAAAACTGAGGGCTTTTTTTTTTCTGGGTTAATACAATCTTGTCTTTGACGTGGCCGTTTAAATGGACTAAGTGTTATAGATCGTTCTAATCTCGAGAAGCCATCAATCCTGTTAAGCCCCGTTTTTCCTAATAAAAATCCCTAACGTACTCTCCCAAAAGGGAGATTTAATTTAGTTTTTTTAAAAATCAAACAGTTAAGTTATTATCGATTTTTTTTTCGTTTTAATTTTAGGAGAAGGGTAACAGGTGTTTAAGGGTTTAAAGAGGGTGCAAAAACGGGGGTAGTTTTGCCCTCTTAGGTAATTAAAACACCGCAATGAGTCAGGAAGGCCATGGATTTTTTTTCATCCTTTTTTTTATTTTTGTCTCCTGGATAAGGGGCTTTGCAGTCTTTCTAATTTAAGATTTTGCATCAAACGTTTTAACGTAGAAAGGAAAATCACTTTCTTTGAAGGGCCTTTTTAAATTAATAAGGATCAAAATTAGACTCAAATATTGACATTCTATTTTAAAATAATTTTTCAAGTTTATTGTTAGTTTTTATGTAAAAAATAAATTTTCTATGAAAAGGGGTGGGACATCGATTTATACATTTGGGCATACGAGTCCGGGGAATGTGCATAATGACGAGATATAAATGGGAAACGAGTCCGCTGTTTGCTCAAATCAACATAGAATTAGAGGGCCCTTTTCCCTTCGCATATACTGATGAGCGCTTACATAAATCTCCGGACGTGATTCGAATAAAGCCGTAGAAGGGAAAATAAAATATTTGTGTACGTTCCCATAGAGACGGGAACACACAAAAAAAAAATATTTTTCCAAGAGAAATAAAAATTTTAACGGCCGATTAAAATTTTTTTCTATTATTTTTAGTTATTGTTTATTAGGTTTTAAAAGTAACGAGAGCGATTTCTGGATTTCGAAAAAAATGAAGGAGATTATGTCAGTTTGATAATGAAAAAAATTGGCTGCGGCCGAACCAACGGTCCAGTTCTCACCAAATTTGGTCCAACTCACCAAATTTGGTGAGAATTTCATTACAATTAATTCATAGAAAAAGGCTCTAATGATATCATTTTGAAGAATTTCATTAGGCTAACAAATGAGGAAAAATATTTCTGACTTCTTTTAATTTGGTGAATAAATTTGATGAGTTGGACCAAATTTGGTGAATAAAATTAGTGAGTTGGACCAAATTTGGTGAATAAATTTGGTGAGTTGGACCAAATTTGGTGAATAAATTTGGTGAGTTGGACCAAATTTGGTGAATAAATTTGGTGAGTTGGATCGAATTTGGTGAATAAAATTAGCGAGTAGGACCAAATTTGGTGAATAAATTGGTGAGTTGGACCTTTGGTGAATTAATTTGGTGAGTTGGACCTTGGTGAATAAATTTGGTGAGTTGTACCTTCAGTGAATAAATTTGGTGAATTGGACCAAATTTGGTGAAATAAATAGTTCAAATTCAAAATACTCTTCTTATTTTAACGAATTTTTGGCGAGAACAATTGAGGCGCTCCGAAGACGAAGGGCGAACTCGACAAAACGTAGTTTCGAGATATTCGCATTTTAAAGTTTTCTGTTAAGGGCGAACTCGACAGAAAAGTCACTCTCTGGAATTTTCGTGGCGAGATTTTAGAATCATCATAGAATCATAGAGAAAAGGGTTTTTTAAAAATCACCAAATCTCGAAAAGAAAAAAAAATTAAATAAAAAAGGTTGAGAGTAGAGCTTTGCCGCATATCGGTTTTTACGTATTTTAAAGGGGAAAAAAGGGGAAACCCAATATAAAAATTACATGGGTGTATTCTTCAAGAGGTCTAGAATCTGAAAATGAAAAAAAAATTGTCCGATGTCGAGTTCGCCCTTCGTATTCGGAGCGCCTCAATTTTTTTAATAGGGAGAAATTTGATACTTCTGCCACTTACGAGAAGGACATCCCTTGGGCGAAAGGTCAATAATTTCTACCTGGATAAATTTGTCGACAAACTTTCTTGAAAAAATTATTAAATTTTTTATTGAGAAAACAAAGGAAAGAAAAAAATTTAAATTAAAAAATACTTTAAATTATACTTCCTCTCCGTTACTTCCCCCTCCTATATTGTTCCTTCTCTTTAAGGAAGTTCTCGTTGGAAGCTCTTCTAACTAGTACTTTTTTTTCATTACCATTAATTCGTAGAAAAAGTGATGATATCATTTTGAAGAATTTCATGAAGTTTACAAATGAGGAAAAATATTTCTGACTTTTTTTTTTAATTATTCACGAGCTCTTTATCAGAGAATTTATTATTTTAATAAAAGAAACCCCCATTTTAAGTTTACTGTTATTAGTTCCCTGGCATGAAAATCCGGGTCCTGCTCCGTTTTATTAGGGAGGAAGGTTAAATCTGTACAGTCGTTAAAGTGGAACCCCCTCGAGGATAATCCCACGGGAGGAGTGTGCGTTCCACGTTGATAATCCCATGGACACAATAACCCCCCAGAACGTTCCAAATATCAATGGGACGCGTTTACCTAAGAAGTTAACGCGGGGGGCCTCGTGTTGAAAAGGGGACTAACAAGGGCTTCCCCTAAAAGGGAGTCTTTTTAACATTAGTGTTTTTATCAATTATTTTAGGTCTCTTTTGATGGCCTTGACCATTTAGGGCTACCGCTGGTACAAAAAGTCACTTTTGTCTTTCAGCGCCACATAAAATTTTCACTTCAACTGTTTTTCAGTTTTTCCCATTATCACTTTTTTAACTAAAAATTCTTTTCCTCCTCTTTTTTATATTCCAGTTGACACAAAAAGTTCAATGGGTGCGAAATCAAAGGACCCTGCAAGGGTGGGTTTATGAATAAGCCGAAATAGTGGACGATGTGACACGGAATGTCCATTTACTTCTCTTTGTTCGCCCTCAGACATCTTTTTTCTCGTTCAAAATCAAAAATTTTAACTCGTGCGTGCGTCATGTGATTGAAACCAGAGTGTACAATTAGGCCTCTTTTAAACGACCACAATATCCCACCCATTGTTAAACTACGAGAATACAATCAGCCCATTATATATATGTCTTTATTATATTATACTAAATCGACATATTGTATCTATGATGACAACGATATTTCAAAGCTTTACTGCTTCCCAGACTATCATAACCTCATAAACCTGTTGATAAATAGACGTTTATAAATTGAGGCGCTCCGGGTACGAAGGGCGAACTCGACATCGGACAAATTTTTTTTTTTTCATTTTCAGATTCTAGACCTATTGAAGAACACCCATGTAATTTTTATATTGAGTTTGCCCTTTTTTCCCCTTTAAAATACGTAAAACCGATATGCGGCAAAGCTCTAACTGCGATATCCGAGCGGGTACGAAGGGCGAACTCGTATCCTAGTCCACTACCCCCACTCCTTTTCCGGGAGCCCACTCCTCTTGGAACAGCTCACCGCCACGAATAAAAATATATTTTACATTTTGTGAATTAATAATCGTAAAAAATATTCGAAAATTTTAAAAAAACCCTTTCCTCTATGATTCTATAAACTCTAAAATCTCGCCCCGAAAATTCCAGAGAGTGACTTTTCTGTCGAGTTCGCCCTTAACAGAAAACTTTAAAATGCGAATATCTCGAAACTACGTTTTGTCGAGTTCGCCCTTCGTACCCGGAGCGCCTCAAATGAACCCCCATTAAAAACAAACAAAAAATTATATTTTAGCCTTCCTGCAAACATTTTGAATGGAAACTCATCTTAGAGCATCATTTCATTTTAAAAATAAGAAGAAAATGTGCCATATGTAATAATAGGTAATTTTCCTGTATGAAATATTACACAAGATGACAAGATGTCGTAAATAATTTAAATATTTTTCCATTACTTTTAGGTAGATTTTTTTCCCCCTTTTTTAAGAAAGCAATTTCATTTTTTGGTGTCACACTGAAATAAATCATAAAGACGTAATTAACTTTAGAAAGAATGATATTGTGATATCCTTCAAAGATTAGTAGTTTTAAATTGCATAAAGGAACCCCAGGAATGAAATCTGAACTTTTTAAACTTTTTAAAATTATGAACAGAAGCACATTAGTTCTAAATAAATTGAATGTTATTTCCATTTCAGCGTAAGTACCTACTTATTGTTATGACAAGTCACTATAATTAATTAAAATGGTAGAGCTTGATTAATTTCCCTTCACAAGGGGACCGATGTCATCAATCTAGTTATATCTAAAACAAAATTTTTGAATAATAATTTAAAAAAAGGCATTCCCAGTTTATTTCGTTCCCTCTGGTTTTTAAAGGAAGTCGGGTTAAATGCAGAGGTTCAATAACTCATAAATCATTAAGTCTTTATGAGAGAAATATGCGGTTGAATTCATTCATTGTTTTGATTATTGATGGTTTTTGAAAATTGTTGATCATTGGTCATTCTTAGGTTATCCATCCATTTTATTTTGAAAAAAAGATATTTAAGATGAGGCGCTCCGGGTACGAAGGGCGAACTCGACAAAACGTAGTTTCGAGATATTCGCATTTTAAGTTTTCTGTTAAGGGCGAACTCGACAGAAAAGTCACTCTCTGGAATTTTCGTGGCGAGATTTTAGATTTATAGAATCATAGAGGAAAGGGTTTTTTTAAAATTTCGAATATTTTTTACGATTATTAATTCACAAAATGTATAATATATTTTTATTTCGTGGCGGTGAGCTGTTCCAAGAGGAGTGGGACTCCCGGAAAAGGAGTGGGGGTAGTGGACTAGGATACGAGTTCGCCCTTCGTACCCGCTCGGATATCGCAGTTAGAGCTTTGCCGCATATCGGTTTTTACGTATTTTAAAGGGGAAAAAGGGCAAACTCAATATAAAAATTACAGTGGTGTATTCTTCAAAGGTCTAGAATCTGAAAATGAAAAAAAAAAAATTTGTCCGATGTCGAGTTCGCCCTTCGTACCCGGAGCGCCTCAGATGCTATCGCAGCTTCCCTCTTTTGAACTTGGTCATGAATCTTAGCAGGCCTCCGTGGGTCAGCGGTCAATGTCACTGACTTGCAGGTTATCCATTTTGTCGAAGTTTTCAGGGTTGAACAATATAAAAGAGTTGTTTTTATTTTATTTTGTTTGTGCTCCATTAATCGTATTCATTGATAAGCATTTTATGTTGGACCCGACTTGAAAAGAGCCCTCAAACGCTGGAAAGGGATTTGCATAATTATTAATTACCATAATTATTAATTGGGGCCGATCTCTGCGGTTGTTTTTAGGAGAGGCTATGGGGAAGCGTATTTCAACTTCATCAGATTCATAAACTGAGTGGGGCATAAATCTTTGACCGCTCCGCCGTTTTAAAATGGAGAGATTTACTGCGCATAAAATAATTTTTTACCTTATTTTTAAGTCTTGAAGACTTTTAGGCGTTAAAATGGACGGTTTTTAATCTGTTTCGAGAATGGATTCTTAGATTAGGTTTTATCTCTAGACTTTACCCGGTGACCCGGAGATCCGTTGAGGAAATGACTCGGAAAAGTATTTGCCGGCTTTCCACGGAACAAACTGATAAATCCGACCATTTTCTTTTAAGAGACATTGAGCACGGAGTGGCCGTATGATTGTTATCCGAGCTTGCTAAATAAGATCAATTGCTCTTTTAGAAAGTTAGGGAGAAAGTAAATAAAAAATGTCATTTCAGAAGAAGAAGAATGAGACTTCAATCCTTCAATTGTGCCTGCAGTCACGGGGTTTCTGCAGAAAGGCAGATATGAGGCGCTCCGGGTACGAAGGGCAAACTCAACATCAGACAAATTTTTTTTTTTTTTTTTTTTCATATTCAGATTCTAGACCTCTTGGTGAATACACCCATATAATTTTTATGTTGAGTTCGCCCTTTTTTCCCCTTTAAATACGTAAAAACCGATATGCGGCAAAGCTCTAATTGCGATATCCGAGCGGGTACGAAGGGCGAACTCCACATCCCAGTCCACTACCCCACTCCTTTTCCCATTCCAGGGCATGACTTTTCTGTTGAGTTCGCCCGTAACATAAAACTTTAAAATGCGAATATCTCGAAACTACGTTTTTTTGAGTTCGCCCTTCGTACCCGGAGCGCCTCATATCAAAGACAACGCCACTTTTGGCTACTCTTTTCTGATGGGTTCTTTCCATTCATTTTTTTTAGAGTTTGGAAGCTGTTTATCGATGAGGAAAAAATAACTTTGGTGGATTGATAGGATCATAAGCATGGAGTGGACAAAGGAACTGTGGTGAGATAAAAAGTGTAGTCATTGATAGAAAACGGTGGTGGTTTTGACAGCCTAATTCGGAAGTGAAACACCGAGGGCGATGCCCTTCACAGGGACGATTGTCTCGACTTGTTCCCGTAGATACGTCACTGTTGAAGTTTTTTTGACGTTTAATCCACAATTGGATCAATAAAAAAAAAGAGAGGCTCGGATAAAAAAATAACAAAAAGCCCGGAAATTGGATAACGAATATAAAATGCATATTTCGACTTGTCCCCTATCGTCCCCACTCGTCGACCCTTTTCAATTTTCTCCCGAGTTTAACCCCCGCCCGCCCCGCACTCGCGACAAAAGGTCGGTGAAAAGAGAAATTGTCTCTGTGGGGAAGACGAGGATATCGAGCGTGGGAAACGTGTCAGTTTCGCCGGAGGATCTTCTGACAACGCCACCCCGCAGAGATGTCACATTAACATTTCCTTCCTCCGCAAATGAACACGCTTCGGCAAATAACACAAACGATAACCAAAACCCAAACATGTTCATCCCCAAAAAAGCTAAATTTCTTCTAGAGGCCAAAAAAACCCCATCTGTCACCCCAACAGACAACTTCAAAAGGTGTTATTGGTGGTTTTATCGTTTTAAAACGGGTCCATTTTGGAACGAAACCCAAGGCTGTTTTTCTACTTGACAGTTATGCTCGGGTTTAACCCTTTCGGGAAGACGGGTTGACACGTTAATTAGACTCAGGCTCTTATTTCGACCCGAAAGTCACAATACGGCTTACCTTTATTTGCCTTCCTTGAATAAAACATTCGCACTTTCCCCCAACAAATTCCTTCATCTACCATCAAAACTCAAAAAACTCTGTTCTAACTGTCCAGGGAAATGAGGGATGAAGGCTTAGGGCTTCACAGGATTAAGCCATAGACAAAATTCTTTCTACCCAGTATACCGATTGGAGACAATTGGAGTGAGTCCATGATCACTGATTTACGAAGGCAAATTTTGGTACTCAAGTTTAGACAGCAAATTAAGATTTTTGAAAAAGATTAATGGGCTATGGCAGAGCTAAATTAATTTATGTTTTAACGCAGTTTTTTCCCCTTTTTTTTTTAAGTTAAAAAAATTGCAATTATTTTCCTAATAACACGTTTAGTCCTTAATTGTTCTTTGGCGTATCTTACGAAAATCTGGGTGTAATCTACATTTTTTACCCCCGACACCTTTTATAAACCTACTTAGCCGGTTGATATCTATCTTAATTTATGGGTTCATTAAAAACAGTTTCCCTCACGGAAGACGTTTAACTCCAAAGCGACTTTTAAACCGTGATTAATATTTCAAAACCTCCCCGAAACTCCAATCGTCTTTGATTTTTTTATAAACGAGGAGAAACTCTTTCACACTTTTTATGCAAGATAACAGTCGATTCCTTTCTCAAGTTAATCTTGGATTAAACAGCTTACTCAACCAGATTATGTAATTTTTAACTTTTTTTAAATATTAATTTAAAGGTCAGAGTTTGAAAATGCTACTTTTTTTTTTATTTTGATATTAAAATATGCAAAATGACGAGGGGAAAAAAGTTAGGCCCCAGAGGGATTGGAACCCACGACCTTTGGGTTACACCCCCAACACTCTACCAACTGAGCTACCCTTGTTGTAAGAGTATCTGAAGTCTGGAAATTGCACTAAAATAAAAATAAAGAGATAAACATGCAGGATAAGAATCCAGGCCAAAAATGCTTTTTAGGACAAGGATTTCGGTTGAGTGTTGGACACTTACCCTTAAGGTTGTAGGTTCGAATCCCACGGGGCCAACACTTTTAGAATCTACCTATTTTTTTTTTCAAACTGTTTTCTTCATTCCTATTTTTTTTAGTGCTGATACTGAATTGATTTTCTTTCAAATAATGCTATTTTTTAGGTCCAGAAAGCCTACTGTGGAAGCCCTATAAACTTCTTTAAAAATCAGTTTAATTTCATGTTATCTTTACATTATGCACTGTAAAAGTTCAATTTTTTTCTTGATTAAAACAATTAATTGAGAACTGCTTTTTCGGGTGCTGCTTAAACCACAATACCCTTAAAATATCATCCTGAATTTTATGCTAATGGAATTTTTTTTCTTCAAATTAAATGCTGGGAAAAAAAGGACAAAAAAGTCGAATTCTTATTTAGAAAAAAAAACTCAAGGTTTTTATCTTCGTGATTTTACGCTTAATTTCCCGTGTAATCGGAGAAAAGAAAGCATTTTTCGTCATTATTTTTATGAAAAATTTTAACGTTTCTTTCTGCGCCTGGAAAAGGAAAAACAAGGCGAAAACGATTTGTCGACTATTGTCTACCCTCCGGGGAAATGAAAAACCACGACAAAAGGTCATCAGAGTTTAAAGATTAGAGGATCCCCCACGCTGATTAATGGCCGCTTTTATTTCAGGATTTCTCGCCACTCATATTTTACTCGGCCGCTAAATCTTTTTCCACCCTCCGGCCGTCCGGGATTACTCATTGATGTATATTCAGTGCCTGTGAAGTTTTTTTTTTTTTTTTTTTTTTTTTTTTTTTTTTTTTTTTGAGTAAAACAACTTTTGAGCAAAAAGTCGACAAACATCCGTTGTTTGCTTCGACTAAACTACCTTGTTTTTTCCAACATCGTAAACAAACCGTAAGGCTGTAAAACAAAGTTGGTATTAGGCCCAAAGTCAGTCAGAAGAAAAAAAAATTAAGTTTTTTATGTTATTTTATTGCACAGGTTTCACCGATGCTGTTTTTAATTTTATTCGACAAAATCAGGAAATAAAATTAGAGAAGTTGAAAAAAATTGGGCCCACTGTGAGGTTCGAACCTTCAAACTTAGGGTGTCAATGGCTAATACTCTACCAATTGAGCTATGGAAGATAAAAGGAAGAGATGAAAAAAATTAGGACCACAGTGGGGTTCGAACTTACGACCTTGGGTTTCAATTGCTAACACTCTACCAACTACATAAGACGGGTTGACACCGAGGTAGCCTTTAGGTTTTAACTTACTTAAAGAAGTTATTGTGATACCCTCGACGTCGGGTTTTTGGGGAAGGGTCTTCCAGACCCCGCAGGTTCATTCGAATATTGATCTTTACCGATCTCAACTTTATCTGTGGTGCCGGCCGGCCGTCCGTCCGCAGCATTTTTTATGGACTTAATGGCCACAGTTTTCATCCGATTTCACCAAATTTTCACACAGATTTCTTTAGCCGGTGAAGAAGAAACTAACGAGGGCGATTTTTGAATTTCGAAAAAATGGCGGAGATAGGTCTGTTTAGAATTTTAAAAATTCGCTGCGGCCGATTAATCCGATTTTCACCAAATTTTCACCAATTACGAGGGATGTCCAAAAATTAAAGACCTTTGTATTTTGCCGCCGTACGGGCGAAGTATTCTGCCAGACGGCAGCACTAGCTTGTAGCGGTAAGTTCCCCCTCCACATCGCACTTGGTCTCATCTCTCTATCTTATCCGGTGTTGCTACGGCAGTTGACGGCTATTTATGGCAATGTTATGAATGAGCGCTGTTGTTACGCTAATGTTACGAATGTTATAAATAGCCGTCTAACGTCTATGAATTTCGACCGGGCGAAGTTTCTCCGCGTTAGGAAACGGATGACGGAGCGAACTTCACAACCGGCGGGACTCGGCACAGAGACGTCCATCGCGAACGGCTGCCGTAGCAACACCGGATAAGATAGAGAGATGAGACCAAGTGCGATGTGGAGGGGGAACTTACCGCTACAAGCTAGTGCTGCCGTCTGGCAGAATACTTCGCCCGTACGGCGGCAAAATACAAAAGGTCTTTAATTTTTGGACATCCCTCGTACTCCTTATATTGTTGACGAATTTTGGGTGTAAAAAAATTTCCACTTTTTAATTTATATTTTGAGTAGGGAGAAACTTCATACTTCTACCCATTATGAGAGGCACGTTCGTAGGCGAAAGAGCCCACTATTTCTACCTTGATACTTAAACAAATTTTCGAAAAAAAAAAACTTATAAATTTTTTAAGAAAAAAAAAACTCGGAAATTTTTTGAAAAACAAAATTATCCCTCCCTTATACTTCCACTTCCTTATACTTCCGCTCCCTTATACTTCCCCTCCTTTATACTTTCCCTCCCTTCATTATACTTTCGTTCCCTTATACTTCCCCTCCTTATATGTACTTCCCTCCCTTCATTATACTTTCGTTCCCTTATAGTTCCCTCCTTTATACTTTCCCTCCCTTCATTATACTTTCGTTCCCTTATACTTCCCCCCTCTGTTATACTTCCCCCTCCTATATTGTTACTTCTCTTTAAGGAAGGTTTCGTTGGAAGCTCTTCAAACAAGTACTTTTCCCTGATTTTTTTTTTCTCATAAAACTTTTACTTTTGTTAAGGAAAAAATTGGTTTAAAAAAAGTCAATTTGACTGATTTGCCTAATTTCTTAACATATTTTGAATTCAGTTCAAAAAATACTTATTATGTAATATTCTTCTTTAAAAAGAAAATGGCCTCTCGAAGACTAATTTTAAAACATTACAGAAGGGGGGCTTTTAGGTTTTCGAGTAAAGCACGTGAACACGAAAGGTAATGGTCCAATTCACATAAATAAAACAGCCTTTAGGGGTTTCTTCGATCAATTTCTCTTGACTTTTTTTTTGTGTACATACGCTTAAAGTTTAAAACATTGAAAAAATAACCAAGTCGATGGCTTATAAAGGGTTAAAAGATTAATGTGGTGCCCTTTACGACTGTCATTACTGAGCATTCTTTATGAAATTATGATAATCACAGTAAAAAGCCACGATTTGATTGTACCTTATAAAATATTCCTTATTAGACTGAATTTCCGCAACGTATAATCAATTTTAGCCTTTACATTGAAGTAGCCGAAGGAAAAACTGTCAAAAACCAACCATAGCCTGATTCAACAGACGCTATTGAGGAGGGTCAGGAAGTTTGACATTCTGCTGATCGCTGATAGCACATTTTTCTGAATTGTGTAAAGGAGTACGTAGTGACGTCACCATTAATATTGAATTGAGGCGCTCCGGTTACGAAGGGCGAACTCAACAAAACGTAGTTTCGAGATATTCGCATTTTAAAGTTTTATGTTACGGGCGAACTCAACAGAAAGTCATGCCCTGTAATGGGAAACGGAGTGGGGGTTGTGGACTAGGATGTGGAGTTCGCCCTTCGTACCCGCTCGGATATCGCAGTTAGAGCTTTGCCGCATATCGGTTTTTACGTATTTAAAGGGGAAAAAAGGGCGAACTCAACATAAAAATTATATGGGTGTATTCACCAAGAGGTCTAGAATCTGAAAATGACAAAAAAAATTGTCCGATGTTGAGTTCGCCCTTCGTACCCGGAGCGCCTCAATTGAGAGGTATGAGTCAGACAATACTGAAATGGCGTAAAGAGAATGTCTGAGGAAGATCACAAATCAGTTCTCCTCTCAAAGGCCTTCATTTGTAGGGTGTTACAAGTTCTCTTCGAGGAAGTTAAAAATCTTTCCGTGCTGTCCAAAAATTTGGGCATCCTCGACATTTTTAAATAAAATAATTTAAAAATGTCCTGAATGCTGAAGTTGGCAGGTAAAACTGGTGGTATAACTCAATTTTTGTTTATGAGGTGGCCGTGTCAGCGAGTTGAATTACGACGAACGGAACTATCCCTTTAAAAGGGAATAAATTAAATAGGAGTTCTAAATCCTGGGAGTAATATATTGCCTTTCGGAAAGGGCGGGAAAGGAAAAGGGGGTCTCTGGCGCGGATGAGAGAGGAGAGATATCCAAACAGAAAACGAAGGATCTCCGTCTGTATTATGCATGTAGTACAAGTTTCCCTCGATTTTTTATCAGAGTAGCCGGAGCCAATGCTCTTTGCATATAAATTGCCCTTTTAACATCACACTCGCTTCAGTTTCATGAAGGTGCTTCTTGCTCTATCGGAGGTAAAAAATCTAACGGTTCGAGCTTAATAAAGGGTGCCGACCTGAAGGGGTTCCCGCCGCTTTGATACTCCCATCACCGTTCAACCCCTTAAAAATCTTCATAACAAACTTTTAATGAAGCTAATGAGCGCGTCTTTTCATAAAAGAAACTGCTTTTTACCCTCTACCTAAATTGCAATAAACCTAATTACCAAACAACTATTAATTCCCCTTTATGTTTCCTTCTTTTAAAGAGAAAAAAAAAATCCTAATTTTGTCAACTTTTTTAAATTATTTAAAAAAATCATATGTTAGAACAGTTTTATTAGAAAAATGGGTGATAAATTGCCAGATGAAGATTTTGAGGACGAGACGTTCTGCGAGAGGATTTACGGATTGACGGAAATGCTGCGGGATCTGTTCGGGAAAGGACGGACACCTTCGCTTATAAATCGAAAAGTATTTTCAAATCTTTATACTGCTTCACGAGGAAAGCTTGTGGATTCTTCTGACGTCATCGCTACTCCTTTTGGGGCCAATGCTTTTCGAAGTCGAAAGGCTCAACGCCGTTAAGGAAATCTCTAAACACCCATGTTGCCGTTAAAAGTAAATTGATAATTTTAAAATAATAAAAAATCGACTAAAAAGCGCTATTTTATCTTAAAAGTACAAGATAGTCTTGTTGGTTTGGATCTCAGGGCACTCTAGCAAAATTTTGAAAAAATATGAGGCGCTCCGGGTACGAAGGGCGAACTCGACATCGGACAATTTTTTTTTTTTTCATTTTCAGATTCTAGACCTTTTGAAGAATACACCCATGTAATTTTATATTGAGTTTGCCCTTTTTTCCCCTTTAAAATACGTAAAAACCGATATGCGGCAAAGCTCTAACTGCGATATCCGAGCGGGTACGAAGGGCGAACTCGTATCCTAGTCCACTACCCCCACTCCTTTTCCGGGAGCCCCACTCCTCTTGGAACAGCTCACCGCCACGAAATAAAAATATATTATACATTTTGTGAATTAATAATCGTAAAAATATTCGAAAATTTTTAAAAAACCCTTTCCTCTATGATTCTATAAAGTCTAAATCTCGCCACGAAAATTCCAGAGAGTGACTTTTCTGTCGAGTTAGCCCTTAACAGAAAACTTTAAAATGCGAATATCTCGAAACTACGTTTTGTCAAGTTCGCCCTTCGTACCCGGAGCGCCTCATATATTTTCTTTTTTATAAAATTTTAATACGGTTCAATAATAGAGGGAGCTTTTTAGTTAGAAAAACCGCTAAAACGTCAATTGTGAGGGAAGGATAAACAGCTTCGTTTCGGATAAAAAAAATGTTTCTACCGCTTGAAGAAGTTTTTATCCTTTTTTCCGCCAATCATCTTTCCCAATAAGCCTTTCTATATCCGCTTAAATTGTACCCTTTTTAAAAAAAGATGCTATTTGCGTAGCTTTGTATAACCCTTTATGTGTTCATTCGGAATATATAAGAATTTTGTTTTTTAAAATTGTTTCAATTTGGTTGATGTTTTTTTTTCGTAGCAGTTTATCTTAAGAACGCAACAATGTTTTTCCCCCTTTCTCTCTCTCTTTCAACGTTATAAAAGTGGGTGGAAAAATGTCAAAGTTACTGAAGGCTGACTGAGGGACTCGTGGATCGATCCGCTTTGGCAGAGATATATAATATTGTTTGCCGATATGGAGCCGGCCGAGAAAACAATCCATCAAAAATACATTTGTCGATCACTGGGAAAAACGTCGGGAGCCTTGAAAAATCGACGAGGCCGACGAGATATAAGGATTTAAAAGGTCAACAGACTCCCGACGGGCTTTATCAGCTATTGACCGGCCCGGAGGAAGAAGTGTCTCAAATTAAGTTTCTCCTCTTCTCTTGAACTTCTCTCCCGTAATAAATTTCAGACGAAAAAAAAAAATCTAACACTTGGCTGTTCAATTTCGATTCGGCACTTAATTGGCCCCCTATACAGGGTGTTCCAACTAGAGTGGACCAGCAACTTTACGTCAAAGCATTAAGTCCTGCAAAGTTTGAAGAGCATCCCACGAAAACTTAAGTAAAAATATAGGAGGAGGAAGTACAAAGAAGGGGAAGTATAACGGAGGGGGAAGTATAATGGAGGGGAAGTATAACGGAGGGGGAGGTATAAAGGAAGGAACGTATAACAGAGGGGGAAATATAAAGGATGGGAAGTATAACGGAGGGGGAAGTACTCAAGTACAAAGTTGAGATCAGTATAGATCAATATTCGAATTGACCCTCCGGGTCTGGAAGACCCTTCTCCAAAAACCCGACGTGGAGGGTATCACAATTTTCGAAAAAAAAAAAGAACTTACAAAATTTTTCAGAAAAAAAAAGCGCAAATTTAAAAAAGAAAACCCGTAAAATTTTGAAAAAAAAACTCGGAAATTTTTTTGAAAAAAAACCTCGGAAAATTTTTTGAAAAAAAAAACCTCGGAAAATTTTTCAATAAAAAAACTTCGAAAATTTTTTGAGAAAAAAACTTTGAAAATTTTCCCAAAGAAAAAAAACTGAAAATTTTCGAAAAAAAATCGAAAAACTTTTCAACAAAAACTCTCCGTTATACTTCCCCTCCCTTATACATCCCCCTCCTTATACTTTCCCTCCCTTATACATCCCCTCCGTTATACTTTCATTCCCTTATACTTCCCCCTCCGTTATACTTCCCCTCCCGTATACATCCCCCTCCTTTATACTTCCCTCCCTTATACATCCCCTCCGTTATACTTTCATTCCCTTATACTTCCCCCTCCGTTATACTTCCCCTCCCATATACTTCCACCTCCGTTATACTTCCCCTTCGTATATTATTACTTCTCTTTAAGAAAGTTTTCGTTGGAAGCTCTTCAAATCAGTACTTTTACAAATTTTTTTTTTTTTTGTTATTCTCGGTTCTTTTGACCAAAAAATCCACCTTTTAAACGTTTTTATAGCTTTTTTTCTCGGTGTTTTGGCCTAAAATCGCCCTTTTTAGTGTTATTTTTATTCGAAAAAAAACTCGAAAATTTTTCAACAAAAACTCTCCGTTATACTTCTCCTCCCTTATACATCCCCCTCCTTTATACTTTTCCTTCCTTAAACATCCCCTCCGTTATACTTTCATTCCCTTATACTTCCCCTCCGTTATACTTCCCCTCCCTTGTACATCCCCCTCCTTTATGCTTTCCTCCCTTATACATCCCCTCCGTTATACTTTCATTCCCTTAACTTCCCCCTCCGTTATACTTCCCCTCCCATATACTTCCACCTCCGTTATACTTCCCCCTCCTATATTGTTACTTCTCTTTAAGAAAGTTTTCGTCGGAAGCTCTTCAAACTACTTTTAAAAATTTTTTTCGGTTATTCTCGGTTCTTTTGACCAAAAAATTCACCTTTTTTAACGTTTTTTTTTCGGTGTTTTGGCCTAAAATCTCCCTTTTTAGTGTTATTTGCTTATAAACATCCCTATTTGTGAGCTTTCCGCGTCTATTTCTGTTCAATTTGAACTTCAACCCCTCCTCCCACTGCTATTAATTTCAAGGAAAAGCAGGAATATGGCATTACTTCCAGGAAAAGACTTATAAACAAGCTGAAAACCGTGTAGAAACACGATTTAGGGTTAAAAAAGAAGGTTTAGGCTTATTTTATCTGGCTTCTTGTAAAAACTGAATGTGATTGAAATTCCGGAGTAAAAGGTTGGAAAATAGGATTTAGGGAAGGCACCAAGAAGTTTATAGGGTTTCCGTACAGAAAACAGTTTATCGAGTAAAACACAAACCTCTGTAAATTAGCAACGACAAAGAGAGACCGCAACTGAATAGCCGACATAAATTTTTCCTCTCCCGTGCGTCCGTGAACAATGAATGCAGGTCGGAAAAAGAGAGAAAAAAAAAAGGAGAGAGAAAAAAAGTGAGCCATGATCCAGATTGGTATGAACGGGCGAACCGTGCTATTTTCACCCCACTCCTTCCACACCAACGACCTCCCCAGATCCTGTCGATGGCCACTAATTTAACTTTTTCTATACAACGTTTTGTTACATCTTTTATTATACACTAAAATAAAATTATTTTATACATTTTTAAACGTTCAAAAAACTATTTTAGGGAAAATATTGTCAATAAATTATAACGTTTAATCCTCATTTAGTATTCATTAACAAACTCTGTGTGAAATATGAATATTTAAAGTTCATCAATCATCCATACGCTACGCCGCATAATTGTTTATTCATACTTCCCCCTGGTACTCTTTTTTTTTCTATTTCGAGGGTTTTTAAAAATTGATATTGATATTTATCATTTATGATCATGTTTTTCAATGAACAAGCACCACTAAAAAATTATTCACTATAAAATACTCCTTTAAAAATAATTATTTTAAAAAATTTTGGGCTGTTCAGTTCCGTGAGGCCTGGAAGGGCGAATAATTCCATTTTTTCAAAAAGTCAAAATTATTCCTCCCTTCTTTGCTCTTTATTTTGCCCTTCTTTGCGGTTTTCGGTTTTTCCCTTCTATCTTGGAAACCGTCGCTCAAAACGAAAAAACGTCTTAAAAAAAAGTTGTAGCTACGGAAATTTACTACATAAAATATCTTATTGGGTTTTTCCGTCAGAGCAATATTTTAGGGGATATGAAGGTTTTAAGTTTTCAGACAGGCTCTGTAGGATTATTAGTTTTAACCTCATAACTCCTTAAATATTGCTCTAACGTAAATAACAAATAAAGAAATTTTTGTAGAAAATCTTTGTACCTACAACTTTTACTTAGGACATTTTTTCGTTATGAGCGACGGTTTTCGAGATAGAAGGGAAAAACCGAAAACCGTTGCTCACAACGAAAAATTTGCAAAGCAACTCACTTAAGAACCCTCATATCTCCTTTAGTATTGCTCTGACAAAAAAACCAATGAGATCTTTTTTATAGGAAATTTTCGTAGCTACGACTTTTATTTAGGACATTTTTTCGTTTTGAGCGACGGTTTCCGAGATATGAGGGAAAAACCGAAAACCGTTGTTAACAACGAAAAATGTGCAAAGCAACCAACTTAAATACTTCCATATCTCCTAAAGTATTGCTCTGACGGAAAAACTAATAAGATATTTTATGTAGTAAATTTCTGTACCTACAACTTTACTTAAAACATTTTTTCGTTTTGAGCGACGGTGTCCGAGATAGAAGGGAAAAACCGAAAACCGTTGTTAACAACGAAAAATTTGCAAAGCAACTCACTTAAAAACCATCATACCTCCTTAAAACTGTTGAACGGCCTCCGTAGGTCAGTGATCAAGGAATCTGAATCCCACACAGTGCAACCATTGTGACAGTTAAATAGGTAAATAGTGTGAGTTTTACCCAGAAAAAATGGCGAAATTTTGCTTGCGAGAGGAAAAAATGAACCCCATAACCGCTGTGAGGCAATACTGACCTACGGAGGACGGTAACCTTCAAGTTTTAGTTTCAATTAAAAAAATACTACGGACGGCCGGCCGGAGCTACAGACAAAGTTGAGATCGGTAAAGATCGATATTTTGGGGAAGACCATTCTTTAAGGAAGTTAAAAAAGTGTGTCAGCTAGGTGTTTATTTGGTGATAAAATGAATTTTACATCGAGTACTTTGTAAGTAAATGAACCTTTTATCAGATAAAAAGAGTAGGTATTGTTAAAAATGGTGGGTAAAGAATTCGGGAAAGTAAGAGGATTGATATGCAAAGAGGAGTTTCTTGTTGGGCATTTCTTAAGGAAGGAGAAGGGGAGCCGATGGTACGGGAAAGGGTGGAAACGCGGGTTATTAACTTCGTACCGGAGAAGGGAGACGAGAAAACATATCCAGGGAGAGCAAAAAGGTCCTCCCACCCACCTCCCGACCACACTTCTTCCCAACGTGTCCTCCATCGTAATCCTCCCGGCCTCTTGTAATAATTAAGTAACAATTTAATTAAGTAACCGCCGTGCCCTCTGAAAACACTAATTGAGTTTCTCCCTGATCTTCGCGACCGAGTTGGCGAACGTAGCGGGGACTCCGAAGAAAACCGATAAAGTTTTAAACCGCAAAAGGGAACTTCTTACACCCCAACCCCAACATTCTCGACGCCAACCTACCGACGTCTCAGGATTAGACTCGTAATTAGATTCGGCACATTTTAAAATAAACCGTGCCAACTCTTATCAATGAAAAGTTGAGCTTATCAATGAAACCTATTGGACCGCCTAATTCCGGCTTGCTTTTATCATATCAAAATGTTATTTAGGACCCTTTATACCGAGAATGTTTCCCCAATGTAATAAAGATAAACTTTAACCACCATTGAGATTTCCTACTGATTTTGGTTTTTAAGTAATAAGTATTACTGCAAAGAAATCATTAAAACAATAATTAATAACAATACAAAAATCGATTTAAAATAATAAGCAATTGTGCAATAATAGGGATATTACGATTCTAATTGAGAAATTTGGGATTGATGGTACATTAGTTTGATCTAAAAGCTTCTAAAGTACGCAATGTTCAAGGATGCTTACTCCGCTTTTCGGCTTTCTAGCTGTAGGAAAGACGGACGGCGAGTGGTTTTTAGAAACTATGGTTTCTCGGCCAAAGTACACATGAATACGCCCAACCTGATAAAAGGTTCTCTTGGCCAAAAATCAAGGCAATCAACCCCCAAACACGCAAATGGGGATATGAGCAAGAAAACGACCAAAATTCTTTCTAAAATGAGATTTTTTTGGTCAAAAGACCGCAGAAAATGCTCAAAAATCTAGAGTACTGGACAAACTGCAAAACCCCACCTACAAATGGGTCTTCTCAGAAGAAAGAGCGTGGGCTAATAATTTCAGAGGCAGCTGCTACTAATCAGGGCTGACAATAAAGTGTATTTTTAATCATAATCCTCTTTTACCGAAATTACATATATTCTGTATGCATAATTAATGATTATATTGATAAAATGATTTATTCAAACATTTTAGGATCGATAATGGAAGATTTTGAAAAGATAATGACCTGACTTTTACATAAAAAAAGGGCTCATTTCGCCACGGAAATTAAAAAGAAGAAGCGTTCGATCGCATGACGTTAAGCGATTATTTTATTTACTTTTTCTATTTCGCCCCCTCCCCACTTCCGGAGGTATTTGTTCATGTCCATTATCGATAGTAAATTTGATTGATATTCTCTGTACGTTAAGGAGACTCCATTATTCTGGACGTGATAACGTTTTGATAGAAGATTAACGTATTTTGTCATTTCTATTGTTCGCTTTCGTTCCGACTATAACCCCGACCACCAATTTTCGAATCAATTCTACCTCGTTAACTCATAAATATTATTCTTTGTTTATTTTCGTCCCGGAATAGAATTTTTCCAACCGTAAAATCCTTTGACAGGTCAATCGATTCTTTTAAAGCTATAAGTCGGTGATCGATTCATATTGACGTGCAATTGAAGAAGGTGACCGTAAAAAGAATAATTAATTGAGGTCCATGAGATCAAAAATCTATTTTTTTAACACCTCTTTATCCCTTGAGTTCCGTGAGAATCTAAATAAGAAATACACTTTTCACTAGTTTTTTGATAGTTTTCCATGGCCATCCATAAGGGAAAAGGATCCCAAAAAGATGTCAAGCGCCAGAGCATCCGATAAAACGGGTGTTTTTACACCAACAAATTTTAAAAACGACCCCAAAAGCCGATTTTTAAACGATCAAACACTTGTTTAAATAGCCTGCTAATAGCCAAAAGGGTGTTTGTACACCAAAAAATTTTGGGAAACTGCTAACACCCGGTTAAAGCGATGTTAAAGGCACAACGCCGGATAAAACGCGATTTTCTGATCGGAAAATAGAGGAAAAACCTTCCTTTAGCAGGTTGCTAAACTTCTTATCTAATTTTTTAGAGGATGGCTACACTGATTTTCGCATTTTCCTCTAATTTCTTCCGAAGAACCTCCTTTTACTGAATTTATTTTTCGTTTCCTCGGGTTCTTTTGCAGAAAAGTCTTCATTTTAGAGCTCTTCTTTTTCAAACTTTTTCCTTTTAATGGAGTTTTGGGGAATTTTTTTTCATTTTTTCGTCCAAAAGAACCCTTTTATAAGCATTTTAGGACTTTTATAAGGATTTTCCTCATTTTTTAAGCTTGAAAAAAACCCTATCAACAAAATTTTGGTAGTATTTCTCGGATTTTCGTCCTGTCTCTTTTTCAACAGATTTTCGGGCATTTCCTTTAATTTTCTTGAGAAAAACCATCCTTAATGACGCTTCCCGCGGTTTTTTCATTCAGAAAAGCCTCTTTTTCATGGATTTCAAGGTTTTCCTAGGTTTTTTACGACCCCCCCCCCCCCCCCCCATTGGATGTTTCATAGTTTTCCTCTATTTTGCTTCCAAGTACTTTTCACTGGATTTTCTAGTGCTCTTAACAGCTTTTTACGGTTTATTAGGTTAATCCTTCGGATTAATGGGATTATTGGCTTGTGCCCTCAAATGGGTCTTATTATCTAATCGCGCTGAAGCAGCAATAGGAATGGCCAGCTTTGAATGTATTAGTTTGATTTTTTGCTACTCGATAATTTATTTGGTTCAAAAGAAAAAACATTTGACTTCGGGGGACATAATTGATGCCCGCAGTTGGGCCTCAATGCTGGTTAACAATGAATAAAATAGATCAGCATTTAAGGTTATTTGAACGGATTCAAAGAAGCAATTAGTCCTTAGCGTGGGTATTTATCCGGCCCTTAATTTACGTCTTGGAAATGTTGGAGGGGGGACGTTCGAAATCGCAAATTCAAATGAGGATGAAGTAGCTCAGAAACTGTAGTTGCTCGAGTCCTTCTTTAACTACAAGGGAGGGGTTCGGGGCAATTAAAAGTTTCAACCTTTCTTTTTATAGGTGCTTTACTCTCTTTCGGATAGACGTTTCTTTTTAGGCTAAGGCCTCGGGGAGTTGCGGGAAGAAAGGATAAAGCGGGTTTAAAAAAAGAGAAGGTTCAAACAGACGCTTCGGAATACTATAAGGGTCATCTGCCTAGCCCATCAGAACGCCACGTCCATTACTGCCCATATACCCCCTTTTTTCCCTCACAACTTTCTTTAAAAAAAAAAGTTAAGCACACATATAAAATACCCTTAATTTTGACACTGTCTCATAAATATTCAAGGAATAGCTTTTTTTTTCCCCTCTCGCTCATTCTCAAAATAATTTTATACTGAAAATCTGGGACAAGTTTATTTGAGGGTTTTGAGAAAATGACGGAAAAAAAAAAACTTTATATTTTATTTATTTTAGTTCTTTTATGGCAGTTTTGATTTTCTATGAATGCTATGAAAGCAAAAATAAAATACATTTTTATGTGCGAGTCTGAGACATTGACCACCTCCCACAGATGAAACAGAGCGTCTGGACGGCCTATAGGGTGTCCGGAAACATATGGCATACGTCTGGGAGAGCGTTAAAAAGTGGTTTTATGAAAAAAAGTTAAATGTACCCCCCCCCCCCCATTTAAATCAAAGAATTTGATGGTATAGATTAAAATGCGTTTGGATATACAGGGTGTCCCAAACAGAACCTATCTTCGTTATTTCAAATGAGAACCCTATTTTTATTTCAGATTCGTAATCTACGCAAAATTTCTGGTAGATTTGACTATTTTTATGACCATTTTCGACGTCTTTAAAAAATGTGAAATTTTAGCGTTTTTTGCGCTAAAATCCGTTAAAATCTGCCAAAGAGACTCCTTTTTTTTAATTCCACTTATTTTTTCCGAAGATTCCAACTGTCACAAATATTCGAGAATCATCGCATTCTGCATCACGAATGTTGTCACTAACGGCCTTTTTTGAAGTTGGAACCCAAATTTCTTCCTTAAATGAAAATTAGCGGTTGTTGAAAAGAATTTTTCTTCAGACCACAAATTTTGAAAGAGCTACGGCGTTTTTTTTGTGTTTGTGCATCAAAAATTAAAATTCCGTTATCAAATTTTAACGGATTTTAGCGCAAAAAACGCTAAAATTTGACATTTTTTAAAGTTGTCGAAAATGCTCATAAAAATAGTCAAATCTACTTGAAATTTTGCGTAGATTACGAATCTGAAATAAAAAATAGGGGTTCTCATTTGAAATAACGAAGTTAGGTTCTGTTTGGGACACCCTGTATATCCAAACGTTTTTTAAACTTACCATCAAATTCTTTGATTAAATTAGGGGGGTTACATTTAACTTTTTTTTTCATGAAACCACTTTTTATGCTCTCCCAGACGTATGCCTTGTGGTTCCGGACACCCTGTATAGGAATAAAAGAAAGGAAAAAAGAATAAAAACGGGGTTTTTTTACCTCTTAAGACAGAGAAAACCGCATTTCCTGAAATTCTCCTAAGGTTTTCGACGGAGAAACTCCGTTTAAAACCTAAAATGTTTTCTCTTAATTTTAACATCGATATACCTCCCATGTAAATCTTCTATAAAATACGCATTTGTTGAATTTTGGTGCTTTCTTTTAGAGAAACAACGGTTGGTTAGAAACAATAAGTTGAGATTAAAGGATAATAAATTCGATGCACTTTATAGGTTTCCTGTGGTGATGATTTATTCGTGTAAATAGATAAAACCGGTGGGAAAATGGAAGGGGGGCAGCATTGAGGTGGAGTTGCATTAGTAAATGGAGATTAAAGAGAGCTTTTTACTCGACCATAACAGCCTTCCTTTGAATATAAGTCATTTATGTAAATAACGTTTGCAACTGCGTTGGGTGGGGATGGAAAGAGGACAGAGGCGGGGGTATTTTAAGGGCGAAGAGGTTTTTTTTTTTCTAAAAGGAAAAGAAATGGGGAGGAATGGAAATGAAAAGATAATGTCGAGGGTGGCATCCCGTGACTGAATGGATTCTATCGAACAAAAACAATAAATAATATTAAATAAATTAAATTTTCTTTCCCCTCATCATCAACATTCTCCAGCGCTCTTTACGCTTTAAAAATAAAATAGACTTTTGAACATTTTCCACCTAGAAACAGCTCTAGCAAATTTTTTAGCAATTTTCACCTCTTTTGGGCAAAAATCTCACTCTTGGGAGGTTTTTGGAAGGATTTTCGTTTTTTTTTTAACCAAAAGACCACTTTTTTTGTGGTTAAGTCAAAAAAAAAGGCCAAAATTCCTGACAACTCCTGGTTTTTAAACAAAAATAAACTTTTAAAAACCAACAGTTTTCTCGCGAAATTTGAGGAAAACTTCAAAAAATAAACGCTACAGTGGTATAGTGGATCCTTAAAACACATTTGGGCCCAGGCAGTGGCTTCGCCATAATGCCATTCCCGAACATATAAATTTCATCAAGCTATTCAATTTTATTTTATTTTATAATTTAAGTAGGTAGGTATTTTTTTTATTATGTTCGGAGTTATCTTCGTTTGACTTAGACAAAGGGATGTCAGACGTTATTTGTGTGAAGGGTGGGCTTTTTGGACTGTTGCTAACGGTTGGGAGGGACGGCGGAGGGTTTATAGCTCTGCCCATGAAACATTTCGGGAGAAACAGAAGCAACAGACAGTACAAGAAATACGACCCTCTATAGTTTTTTATTTCTTTTCCCACCCTTCGCCCGAAAAAAAATTCGATCCGAAGAAAAGCGTGGAAAACGATGGAAATAAGTTTGGACACAAAAAGGAGGAAAACAATTTTAAGTTTTCCTTCATTTCTCGTCTCGTCTGTCCCTTTGAAACGGAAGCTAAACCCGAAAGAGGTGTAATGTTTTCTCTCATGTTTCTCTCCCTCCCTCGTCTTCATTTTCCGTCACTCTCAACTCGACTCCCTCAATAATTAAGAGCTCGTGGTGGATTATTAGAATTTTCATCTCCTGCATACTAAACTAACATGAGAATATTAAACTTATTTTTCTTCCTTTAAACTAAAGTGACAAAATCTAGGAACGAGGTAGCGATAATTGCGCCTCCATTGAGTGAATCCAAAAAAATTTCTTTAATTAAAATGAAGGGATGAAACTGAACAGAATTTTAATTTTTTTACCGTGAAATGTGGTCGAATAGTTGGTAGCACTGATACGGCCTTTAATGTAACTTTTTTTAAGGGAAAACGTAGAAAAAGGCTCGATTAAGATAAGGGCCAATTCCCAAGTAATTAAATTTTTTTTTTTTTTTAATCTGTTGATTCGATCGCCTCTAAAATCATAGAATTTATACATTTTATCCTTTTTAATCGATATAAGAACGAGATTGTTTTGTATCCAATATTAAAGGTTGTCTCTATTTTTTCGACCAAAAAACCCTGATTTTAGCAAATTTTTTAGAATTTTCTTTGCTTTTTGACCTCCGTTTTTTCTCGATTTTTAGCAATTTGGCAATTAAAAAATGTGTTACTGTAAAATATTATTTTCGAGGGTTGTGGTGAAAATTTTAAATTTTATATGCCATGTGGAAATTCGATTAAAAATGTTATATTATCATTCAAACTTCATATTTTAAATGGAGCGATGTTATTTTCCGGAAAATTCGTTTGTAGCAGATGTACGAATTTTTCATTTATAAATTCCAGGTAACTTTTTTTTTCGAATCTCTCTCTATGAAGATTTTTTCTTTTTCCTATTTAGTTTGCGAGTTATAAAAGGGAGCCGAGTATAAATTCTAATTGAGGCCGTCGGTGTGAACGAGTTGCTGGTGTTAGCCTTTATATTAGTGCATGATGAATATTTAGGATGGGTATGTTTATGCGATGTCACGGGAGTACCCGTCCCCCATGGGAAGGGGCGGAGGTGTGAGACTCGGCCAACTCCGCTCAGCACCTGAATAATTTCAAAACCCGTCTCCTCTCTTTATTAATCATCACGTGAGCCTCCGAGTGCCTCCAGGTTCACACATTCTCAATCAATAAACTCCTTTTTAAATAAATTAAAAAGACAATTTTTCGTTACACACGATATTTATTGAGCTAATCGCGTTTTCGCATATCTGAATATAGTTTGGAGTCAATAAAAACCCGATTTGGCTTCCGCGCTCTCTTTCACAATAGCCGGTTTATTTGTATGCTTTACGGTCGGCTTCATCCTTTCCCTCACAAAGCAGTCTATGAGTTTAAACATCGATTAAAAAGGAAAAAGGAGTCAATTCTATGATTTTTGAGGCGTTCGAATCAACAGACTTACGAAAAAAGAAAACTTAATTTACTTGCGCTTTTCTTAATCGAAACTTTTTTTACGTTTTCCTTCAAAAAAATCGCATTAAAGGCCGTATCAGTGCTACCAACTATCTGACGGTTAAAAAAAAAAATTATCCTCTGACTGGTTTCGGCGTAATACGCCTCTACAGGTACTATTTCCTTATTTTTTCAATTTTACTTGAACAAAATTAAGATTTTTTTTTACCGAAACTGTGACAAAACAGGCTTCGAAATTGTGTTGTCGCTTACAACAGATATGTTGGCATTACTGCTTAACTCTGTTGAATCGAATGCTTCAAAAATCATAGATTAACTCCTTTTATCCTTTTTAATCGCTGTTTAAAACTAGAAAACTGCATTGCAAGCAAAGGATGAAGCAGTCTCCACAATACTGTGTACAAGTAAATAAAAGAAGAAAAAATAACGAAATAGTCCTCCTGAAGAGGCGTATTACGCCGAAACCGATCGGAGAAAATCCGTTTATTTTGTCATTCTCTCTCTCGTTAAACATTACTTATAAAATCCTTTTCATCTCAATTTCTCATGAAACTAAGGTGTTATTTTTGTTTCCCAGAACCGTTCCAGAGCAAGCGTCAAAATTCAGCATTCTAAACATTTAATTTTGAACAGATGTTGGCATTACTGATTATAAATTTCCAATGAAAATTCACTTCCACATCTACTAATTGAATTGTTATTAAATTCGAAATTAAAATTTATAACGTCAAGTATTTAATATTAAAAATTAATAGACGGAGAGATAAAATTTAACTAATTTTCATTTATTTATTGTTTATTATAAAATTATTGATTCTAAATATGGGAAATATTAAATGTAGCCAAAGTTGGCCACAGTGAGTGGACCTGAGAGTTCTCAAGGAAGAGAAAAAGATCCCAATAAACGAAACTTTTTTTATGAAATATTTGCAAAAAAATTTAAAATTCCGATAACGTGAGAAAATCCTCCATATTAAGAAAAAATTCCGTTTCTTTTTTTTAAGTGAAAAACTTCATAAAATGAATAAAAAATCAATTTAAAAATTACATTTTATTCTAAATTCAGTCTTTTCAATTGTTTTAATTATTAATAATTTCAAGAATAATGAATTATGGTTTATTATAATTAAAGGACGAATGATGTTTTTTTTAAGAATAAATGAGATGTCGTGGGAAAATTTTATGGAGAAAAATGAAGTGAAAATGTGCTTACAGATGTTGCTGTATCCGATCTTTGGAGAGAAGGACATATCTCGGAGGGTAAGTATGACGTAATAGTCCACTTTCGAGTCACTGAGTCACTTATATGACGATCTGAACGAAATACATGTGATGATGGTAACCGGTGAGTAGACGTTTGGTACTCTAGAGCCGACTCGTAACTGACTAAGAACTTTCCACCCCCGAAAAGCGGGTGGGAAAAAAGTGAGATCCTTCGGAACCCCGCGCAGGCGCGCCACGTCTCCAAAGCGCCCGGTCTAAAGCACACGGAAAAAATTTTTTGTTTAATTAATTTCCTTTCCGATCGTCCCCACCAACCTTTTAAACCCGAGAAAACTGGATTTAAATCAAATTAAAAGAGAAAAACACCCCTCAGATCGTAAGCCGACTGTAAAATAAAGTGTTTCTCGCCTTTCACGCTCCGTTAGCGCCACAATTCAATCAACTTCTGAAAACAACATAAGGATCTGAAATAAATTGTAATAATATACAGGGTGTTCCAACTACAGTGGACCAGCAACTTTTTATTCTTTAAAAAATGCCAAATTTAGCGGATTTTAGACCCAAAACCCGTCCAAAAATAAGGGGGGTTTACATTTAACTTTTTTTTTTTTTTACTATCAGCTATCTCTTAACTTGGCAGCAAATCTGCCACAAAATTAAAAACCAATAATGAGGTGGTGAGTGGTTCTATCTATTGGAGAACGTTGGCGGCGGTGAGCATTAGGGAGACGGTTTGTTTCCAGCTTCCCGCTATATCCACTAAATCTCTCGGAGATAGGTTCACAGTGAAAAGATAGAAATGATTGTGATAGAGGAATAGCTCACCTGACGAGGCTTTCAGCCGAAACGCGTCGTGAGATACCCGTTATCACAGTCATTTCTTCCTCTATTATTGGATAACTGTTTGTTAGTATAATCAATAACCTTGCGGAATACAGACGCAAAAAAATTAAAATGTAAAACTAAATATTTTGCCATAAAGTATCTAGTCTACTCTAGTTGGAACACCCTGTATAAAATTTTATGTGCTATAAAATTATATAGTTTATAGTAATAAATTATATAAATTTTATAGATCGTTCTTCCGTGTACCTTGGCGCTTCAACCAAATCGTCGAGAACTTTTTTTTCCCAAGATATTTACAGTCATAGAACTAATATGGTTCTCTCAAGCTGTTTAGGAAAATCTCTTGCTTATAATATGTTATTATTACATTATTAGCGTATTATACCCGCAGGCTATACTTAGACCCACTTAGAAAATTATTAATAAATAATTATAGTAAATAAATAATAATAATAATTGACTAGTTAATGGATTCTTAGTGCTTATTAATATTTATAATATGTACTGTCACTCATAGAGTCATAACTCATTAGGATATTGTTGAATTTTCTTTTCTGTTAGTTATAACATCCTTGATATCCCTGAAATCAATTTCTTTTATGCAATAAAAATGGAAAGATTTTTATTTTAAGAGGTTATCGGTCTCGATTATTATTGCAGAGGTTTTAGAGGATCGTTTGATGACCGAAGCTGACTCCCCCAGATCAAGTTTGATCGGAGCGTAGGGGGTTGAGCGTAAGCAGTATTTGAGACCTCACGTTTCGTTTTATGGTCCCGTCCACCTTGATGGCTCGCCCTACAAGACCAACGAAATAGTCGTAAACACGTCTTATTTTCTTCCCTTCGTTATATTTTTTAATTTTTTTTATAGCAAAAAACGTTTTTTTTGTCACTTAACGTCTCATTTTCAATGAAGGGTGGGGCTGACACTTGAAGGTCAGGCGGTATTAGTAGGCCTCTCGAATATCCACCCTTCCGCTTAATAGAGGGGGTGGAGTTAAGGGTTTCATTATAACTTCAAGTACATCTTTTTGTCTACACGCTCTTAAGCTTTAAAATAAACATAAAATCTTACTCATATTTAAATATCTTCATATTGAATAAATTCACAGTTTCTTTGCCAAAATTGGCAAAATTGGGGTTTTAGGCCCCCAAAAAAACGAGAAAAAAAATCTTTAAAAATGACGTTTTTTAGCAAATAGACAATAAAGGTGAAGGACCCGACGGTAACTTCCTCAAAGTAGGGCAATTTAATAATTTTTCATCCCTTTTATTGGAAAAATTTATCTAAGTAGATAACAAGGTGGGAAAAGCGAAAGTTTTCGCTCTGATAGGCAACATGAAACGGGAGTGAATAGCCCTAATTTTTCCCTGCTATCAAATAAAATAAAAATAAATACTTTTTTATGAAACTGCAGATGGAACAAAGATACGCTTTTTAAGGAAGTTGTACCTAAAAGTACTAATATTTTGATATTAATTTTAAAGGTATTTTTTCCCTTGTGTACACACATATAAAAGTTATTTAAGAAAAAAATGACATTCCATCTTTTAGCCGATCCTTCAACCCGCTTTATACATTATTTATGAAAGGGCGAGTACATCACGTTTGATATCCCTCCCAAGGTATTTGAGTACGCCTACATGGCTTACTTTTATCACTTTATTTCATTATTAATTTTAATAATACGAGATGAGTTTCTTCCCCCTTTTCCTGTTTTCTTAAGTAGACACGGGACGACGGCGGTGAACTTCAAGTTTATTAAGTTGACTTAAACCCTACGCTTTGCCTTTTTAGGGACTTCCCATGCGACCTTTAAAATTGGTTTTCTCGTGGGGAATTTGACAAGGCGATCAGAATCGTTCATATGGGATTAATATCCCCAAAATAACCTTAAATGCTTTCTTCGTATTAATTTTATTCTCGCTAAATTATTTAGCAGACAGTTGTTGTTCCCATGAGATCAAAACAAGAGATTCCCAACAACGTTAATTATTCAAACAGGGAAATCACTTCTAAATCAATTATTTCCACAAATAAAACACAATTTAAAAATGAGTTTTTAATTATATTTAATTTAAAATAGCTTTCGATTTTTACAGTGGTAAACCTGACAGAAAACTTAGCAATAGATGGTTTTGTAAAGAATAGGTTGGCAAAACTGTTGTTTTGAGCCATGGACCATCAACGAACTTAGAGAACACTGTTTTAACTACCGGGCATGCTCCTGAGGGGCACTCTCTAGGCCATTAGCTTAGGAAAGAGAAACACCCATCATGTTTTCGGGGGACTTTTATTTTTCCGCCTACAATACACCACTATTTCCTATGGAAAAATGGCTTTTTTTTGCTGTGCCGATCTTCTTTTTCAAGATCAAGGTCAATGGTTCAATCCCTGGGAGCGAAAGCCCTCACCGGGGTCCATGAAATGAGGCGCTCCGGGTACGAAGGGCGAACTCGACAAAACGTAGTTTCGAGATATTCGCATTTTAAAGTTTTCTGTTAAGGGCGAACTCGACAGAAAAGTCACTCTCTGGAATTTTCGTGGCGAGATTTTAGATTTTATAGAATCATAGAGGAAAGGGTTTTTAAAAATTTTCGAATATTTTTTACGATTATTAATTCACAAAATGTATAATATATTTTTATTTCGTGGCGGTGAGCTGTTCCAAGAGGAGTGGGGCTCCCGGAAAAGGAGTGGGGGTAGTGGACTAGGATACGAGTTCGCCCTTCGTACCCGCTCGGATATCGCAGTTAGAGCTTTGCCGCATATCGGTTTTTACGTATTTTAAAGGGAAAAAAGGGCAAACTCAATATAAAAATTACAAAGGTCTAGAATCTGAAAATGAAAAAAAAATTTGTCCGATGTCGAGTTCGCCCTTCGTACCCGGAGCGCCTCAAATGTTCAATTTCTTAGGAGATTCTTCGAATTGACAGTTTTTGAAATAAACTTTGATTTTTCTTTTTCATCTTTGCTACTTCTTTCAGCTATAATCCTTCTATAATGTCTGAGTGAACTTCTGAGATTATTTGCGTTTTAGGGAGGTTCGTTTAAACTTTCTTATGGAGTAGACTTGGAAGAAGCCTCGAAGGCTTCAAGTAGAAGGGAAAAAACTCTAAAAATGTTAATGAGGTGAATTAAGAACGTTCCTTTCAAAAGTCGGATTCGAGTAGAGTGAGCTAATGTAATTCATCGGGCAGAAACGGCGGAAAGGAAGGCACTCTTAACCCTTCAGGTGATAACTTACTAATAAAGTTACCGGGCGCGGGTTTAACTCTAAGGGGTAAAGGAAGCCCGGGTGAGAACCGACCGCCGTCAACTTCAGAGCACCTTCGTCCCTTCCATCTCGGTTTGCTATCTTAACACGTAGGTAATGGACTAACTTGCCAAGAGCAACATTTGAATAGGAAGCAATCTTCCGATCCCCCCTTAACACTCGAATTCTCTTCCCTCTGTTCTTAAACGTTAATTTACACGACACGTATTCCCCTTTCAAGTTTGTTCAACTCAATCACCCTATCTTGTTTCTCAACCCTCTTCAAATTTTGCACAATGGCTTATTATTTCCAGACTTCGGGAAACTAGAAACCATATTTAGTTTCCCTTTTGTACAACTTTTTACGACAAAAATGTGATTTACAGTTGGCTTTTTTCTTTGTTTTGACCTTACAAATCAGAGACTCCCGTGGGATTTCGCCATAACACCATGGCGCCAAATTCCGAGATTTAAACATGTTTCCGGAAAATGAACTTTGGTATTTTCAAAAAGGGGTTGAGGGAAAATGGTGGGGGCTGATTTATAATTGGCTCTAAACAAGAGGATACAGCTTAGAAAGATCGATCACGAATACAGCTCCTTTAATCCGGCCTCATCTCTAGTAATATCCCTCAGACTCCCCCGCTCCAAACGGATCAACCAATTACTTTTTCTTTATTTCCGCGAAATTACACCCGGGCGGTTTTACCTTTGGAAAAAGATTCGTATTAAAATAATAATTGGAATTTGTTTTTTCTCCCTTTCTTTTTAAGATTTCTTTCAAATTAAAAGTTTCTTTTATTTATTAACACTGAAGCCAAAACAAATTTCTTCAAATGATTCACAAGAATAATTTTAATATTAATAAGTTGGCAACACTGTTATTTTAAACGTCAGAATACATGCGAACCTGGAGGAAACAAGATTTCTTTCAACCAGGATTCTCTAGTTTCTATTAAATTTTAGCTAAAAAAAATAGTAGATCAGGTAAAATTGGCATATTAAAAATTGAAGGCGCGAAAAATGTAGCCTAGGTGTAATGATCCCTACAAGCGTAATTGATATTGTTTCCTCCAGGTTCGCATGTGTTCTGACGTTTAAAATAACAGTGTAGCCAACTTATTTACAGTAAAAATAATCTTTTGAAGATTTCTTTCAAATAAAAGTTTCTTTTGTTTATTAACACTGAAGCCTAAACAAATTTCTTCAAATGATTCACAAGAATAATTTTAATATTAATAAGTTGGCTACACTGTTATTTTAAACGTCAGAACACATGCGAACCTGGAGGAAACAAGATTTCTTTCAACCAGGATTCTCTAGTTTCTATTAAATTTTAGCTAAAAAAATAGTAGATCAGGTAAAATTGGCATATTAAAACATTGAATGGGCGAAAAATGTAGCCTAAATGTAATGATCCCTACAAGCGTAATTGATATTGTTTCCTCCAGGTTCGCATGTGTTCTGACGTTTAAAATAACAGCGTAGCCAACTTATTTACATTAAAATTATTCTTGTGAAGAGATTCTTGTTAAGATTTCTTTTAAATTAAAAGTTTCTTTTATTTATTAACACTGAAGCCTAAACAAATTTCTTCAAATGATTCACAAGAATAATTTTATATAAATAAGTTGGCTACACTGTTATTTTAAACGTCAGAACACATGCGAACCTGGAGGAAACATGATTTCTTTCAACCAGGATTCTCTAGTTTCTATTAAATTTTAGCAAGGCGTGAAAAATGTAGCCTAGGTGTAATGATCCCTACAAGCGTAATTGATATTGTTTCCTCCAGGTTCGCATGTGTTCTGACGTTTAAAATAACAGTGTAGCCAACTTATTTACTTTAAAATTATTCTTGTGAAGAGATTCTTGTGAAGATTTCTTTCAAATTAAAAGTTTCTTTTATTTATTAACACTGAAGCCTAAAAAATTTCTTCAAACGATCAAAAGAATAATTTTAATGTAAATAAGTTGGCTACACTGTTATTTTAAACGTCAGAATACATGCGAACCTGGAGGAAACAAGATTTCTTTCTACCAGGATTCTCTAGTTTCTATTAAATTTTAGCTAAAAAATAGTAGATCAGGTAAAATTGGCATATTAAAAAATTGAAGGCGTGAAAAATGTAGCCTAGGTGTAATGATCCCTACAAGCGTAATTGATATTGTTTCCTCCAGGTTCGCATGTGTTCTGACGTTTAAAATAACAGTGTAGCCAACTTATTTACATTAAAATTATTCTTGTTAAGATTTCTTTCAAATTAAAAGTTTCTTTTATTTATTAACACTGAAGCCTAAACAAATTTCTTCAAATGATTCACAAAAATAATTTTAATATTAATAAGTTGGCTACACTGTTATTTTAAACGTCAGAACACATGCGAACCTGGAGGAAACAAGATTTCTTTCAATCAGGATTCTCTAGTTTCTATTAAATTTTAGCTAAAAAAATAGTAGATCAGGTAAAATTTTAATATTAAAAAATTGAAGGCGCGAAAAATGTAGCCTAGGTGTAATGATCACTACAAGCGTAATTGATATTGTTTCCTCCAGGTTCGCATGCGTTCTGACGTTTAAAATAACAGTGTAGCCAACTTATTTACATTAAACTATTCTTGTGAAGAGATTCTTGTTAAGATTTCTTTTAAATTAAAAATTTCTTTTATTTATTAACACTGAAGCCTAAACAAATTTCTTCAAATGATTCACAAGAATAATTTTTATATTAATAAGTTGGCTACACTGTTATTTTAAACGTCAGAATACATGCGAACCTGGAGGAAACAAGATTTCTTTCAACCAGGATTCTCTTGTTTCTATTAAATTTTAGCTAAAAAAATAGTAGATTAGGTAAAATTGGCATATTAAAAAACTGAATGGGCGAAAAATGTAGCCTAGGTGTAATGATCCCTACAAGCGTAATTGATATTGTTTCCTCCAGGTTCGCATGTGTTCTGACGTTTGAAATATCAGTGTAGCCAACTTATTTGCATTAAAATTATTCTTGTTAAGATTTCTTTCAAATTTAAGTTTCTTTTATTTATTAACACTGAAGCCTAAACAAATTTCTTCAAATGATTCACAAGAATAATTTTAATATTAATAAGTTGGCTACACTGTTATTTTAAACGTCAGAATACATGCGAACCTGGAGGAAACAAGATTTCTTTCAACCAGGATTCTCTAGTTTCTATTAAATTTTAACTAAAAAAAATAGTAGATCAGGTAAAATTGGCATATTAAAAAATTGAAGGCGTGAAAAATGTAGCCTAGGTGTAATGATCCCTACAAGCGTAATTGATATTGTTTCCTCCAGGTTCGCATGTGTTCTGACGTTTACAATAACAAAGTAGCCAACTTGTTTACATTAAAATTATTCTTGTGAAGAGATTCTTGTTAAGATTTCTTTCAAATTAAAAGTTTCTTTTATTTATTAACACTGAAGCCTAAACAAATTTCTTCAAATGATTCACAAGAATAATTTTAATATTAATATGTTGGCTACACTGTTATTTTAAACGTCGGAACACATGCGAACCTGGAGGAAACAAGATTTCTTTTAACCAGGATTCTCTAGTTTCTATTAAATTTTAGCAAAAAAAATAGTAAATCAGTAAAATTGGCATATTAAAAAATTGAAGGAGTGAAAAATGTAGCCTAGGTGTAATGATCCCTACAAGCGTAATTGTTATTGTTTCCTCCAGGTTCGCATGTGTTCTGACGTTTAAAATAACAGCGTAGCCAAGTTATTTACATTAAATTTATTCTTGTGAAGAGATTCTTGTTAAGATTTCTTTCAAATTAAAAGTTTCTTTTATTTATAAACACTGAAGCCTAAACAAATTTCTTCAAATGATTCACAAGAATAATTTTAATATTAATAAGTTGGCTACACTGTTATTTTAAACGTCAGAATACATGCGAACCTGGAGGAAACAAGATTTCTTTCAACCAGAATTCTCTAGTTTCTATTAAATTTTAGCTAAAAAAATAGTAGATAAGGTAAAATTGGCATATTAAAAAATTGAAGGCGCGAAAAATGTAGCCTAGGTGTAATGATCCCTACAAGCGTAATTGATATTGTTTCCTCCAGGTTCGCATGTGTTCTGACGTTTAAAATCACAGTGTAGCCAACTTATTTACATTAAAATTATTCTTGTGAAGATTTCTTTCAAATTAAAAGTTTCTTTTATTTATTAACACTGAAACCTAAACAAATTTCTTCAAACGATTCAAAAGAATAATTTTAATGTAAATAAGTTGGCAACACTGTTATTTTAAACGTCAGAACACATGCGAACCTGGAGGAAACAATATCAGTTACGCTTGTAGGGATACCTAGGCTACATTTTTCGCGCCTTCAATTTTTTAATATTCCAATTTTACCTGATCTACTATTTTTTGGCTAAAATTTAATAGAAACTAGTGTAGAGAATCCTGGGTGGGGAAAAAAATGGCGTTAAAGCACAACATTTACTGTCTAGCACCCTTTTTTTGCCTTTTTTATCCAGGCGTATCTCTCGCCTTTTTATGTGTGTCCCTCTTGTGAAGAGTCCAGCTCGTATGCAAGGGAATATCTCGTCCCTAAAAAATTATTTGTCGGAGATAGCGTCCGAAGATAGATTAAAAAAAAAGGCCCTTTTCACGCTAACGGTCCCCATCCTCTAATTAAACCTACTGTGTCGTTTTGAAAATTTAATTTATTTTAAAATGTAGATCTCGACAGGGATAAAGCGATAAGTAATTAAGGCAATGACTTTGTTTTATGTAAATTCGCCCACTACGGCGATTTTATTTTATCTTCGTACGTTTTAAGAACATTAATTTTTATTTTAAAAAAATGTTTCCTTTTATAAATATTTATAAAATAAGGAAAAATTGTTCTAACTTCTTTGTGGTTAAGCAATTTCGATTTTTAGTGAGTTTTAGGGTAAAAAAAAGGGGAAGTCTGAATGGCCGGAGGGGGTCCTTTGGGGAAATGTTATCGGAGGGACCTTTTTTTCATGAGTGACACTGCCTTGATATACTGATGACTGCTAATTCCCTCGACTCAAGCCTCCCTTTTCGGAGTGGGCCCTCATTGATTTGATTTGGCGATCAGCAATTTGCTCTCCCTTTTCCGTAGACCCTTAACGCCCTTTTGACACAACAGCCATCCCTTCGCCATAATCCGAAGCGGAGCAGTTGTCGGATTTTCACTTGGAAGTCGTTAGCGACCTCCCCCTTTTCATATAACGGCCGGACTACTAACTAGTCTTAGCCTCGGTGAACCCTCGTTTTCATACCTAATTCTCTCATTGTCACCATCGATCTACCATAAACCCTTTCCCTAATCCGAGATAATTATTAACATTGGATTCTAATCCAATAAATGAGAGCCCTTTTAATTTTAAACACCCCTTACATACCAACTCGGCAACACCCATATCCTCACTAGCCCAGTAAAAGACGCATAACAGCAGCCCTTAACCCTTTCGAGACCGCTGGCGACTATAGTTGCCATTCGCGCTTTTCGTTTGGAGACCGCAGGCGACTTTAGCGCCAGCGGGAAGCCTCTCTAAAAAATTTAATACCTTCGCTTCCGGTGGCGCTAGCGACATGCAAAACTAGCAATCTGTTGGGGAAGAAATGAACTACGTGATGATCGCATCACTCGTCGCTTTCTGTGCTTTGCTGGGCGCTGGGAGCGGTCGGTGAGAAGTGAGGGGCAAAGAGAGGGAATAAGTGCAGCGCCAGTAGCGCAGAGAATCCGGCGTCAGACGCGGTCTCGAAGGGGTTAAAGCTTAAAATACATGCAGCGATTCTAGAGACAAATGGAAAGATTCGCATGTAAAGTGTTGGCAAACCTGAGATTTGAGTTTTGCAGCCAAAAATGCCTTAAAAATACCAACTTTTGGGCAAACTTTTTTAGAGAGTAAGACTAATTTTTGCTTTTTAAAAATTCGACATAAAATGGTATGTATGCACATATAAATAGAAAACATGGGTGATTGATATTTTAGTCATTACGTACAATTAGAGCCGTCACCCTCAGGCTTACTAATTTAACCCGACATGTGAGAGTTGCCCTTTATTGACCATTGCCGTTTCTGGAATGACCAATCGGAAGCTTCATGGGGTTTGGAGTGATATTCAAACGAAGTCACAGTTTGAACAGTGTAAACTAGGGCGTTAAATTGTAAAAAAAAAAGGTTTAGTTCCCGGGATTTTCAATTTGCGCTACCACCTACCATATTAACAGAAATCGATTATTCAATCACCCCGAAAGGAGGTTATACACCCCCTTATGCATATTCCATACGGAATGCCGTTTACAAATGTTAATTAATTTGCACTGTCTCAGGTATCCGTTGGAGCCCTAATGCACAACTCTAGTATACATTATACAAGCGCGTCATTCGAAGCAAAAGGTAATTAAGTTGTCGGATATGGCACACTATCGTACGGGAGGGGTGTAATTGCTTCCGCTGGAGGCTCCTACCAGGATCTCTTCACCTTATGAATAGATTATTTCCCCTCGTCCTACGAAGAAGGTCTAGCCCGGGACGGGGGAAGCCTTTGTTCAGTCTGGAGAAAGACGAACAAAGTATCAATTTACTAAGCTATTCCAGAGCTTTAGGGGATTGTTTGCTTGAGGGAATAAACCAATTTCTATTATAATCTTGAAAGCTATGTTTCGTACATCTAACATACCATATTATGGCCCATTACCAACACGTCAAATCAGTTCTCTCCTATCCGATTACTTTAACAAATTCATTTTATATGCCTCTTCAGGAGACCTATTCCAACTTATTGTACGAGAGGTCCTGGACAATCCGACTAAGACAACAGTTTACCGTACTTTCGAGGAGAAAAGAAGTCCTACGCGAAGCGTACTTTCCAGGCGGGGTGTTGTGAAGCGACGTCTTGCAGGCTGACGATCAATGCAGACTACGACGTCTTTTCCTTTTATTCGAAGTGTCATGGTTTTCGGCGAGCGTAGTAAAACTTCGAAAGGCCCTCTATACGGAGGACGCAGGGCACCACGTACAGTGTCATCGCGGACCGCGGAGAAAACTGTGTACAAGTCGGCAATTCTTTGAAGGCGAACGGCTTTTCGTTGGCGTTATTTGACGATGGAACCTTAAGGTCGCCATAGCAGAGCGTAGTTGGTCAACGAAATTAGTCGGGTCGAGTTGCGAATCGTCGTATGACGAGACCAGCAACTCGGCGGGGATGCGTAATGGCTCGCCGTAGACTAATTCGGCTGGCGAACTCTTAAGATCCTCCCTGAATGAGCATCGTATGCCTAAAAGGACGAGGGGTAAAGCATCAATCCAAAGTGTAGCGGAATGGCACATGAGCGACGTCTTAAGATGACGATGAAAACGTTCGACGAGGCCGTTAGAAGCCGGATGATAACTCGTCGTGCGGGTGCGTTTTGTCCCAGTGAGAACGCTTAACTTCTTGAAGAGCGCAGATTGGAATTGACGACCCTGATCGGTCGTGACGGTTTGAGGACTACCAAAACGAGAAATCCAATTCGAGAAGAAGCACTGTGCGACAGACTCGGCCGTTATGTTCTCCAAGGGCCACGCTTTCGCCAGCCATTTTTGCCACCTCATTATATGGTAGACTGTAAATTTTACCCCCTCCGGTGTAATCTTCTATTAATAGAGCTCTCTTTTCCTCTTTATTGTTAGGGTGGATATACCAATCCTTTTTGAGGTTCGAATCATATTTTCAATTTTTTTGTTGGTGTATGAAAAAAACGAGTATAAAGGAAACAAAGCTTTTTGCTGAGTATGGAGTTTCTTCTTTCGGAAATCTTTTCCTCCTTTCGGATTTGGCGCCGATAATAAACTTGAGTGAAATATAAAGCTAGGCTGAGTAGTGATTCAAATAAAAATGAGGTAGGTACTTCTTCAAAGACATTGTGAACGTAACCTCTTCTTTTTATTGTGTTACTAGTCCTTCCAAAGAAGACGTTGAATTTCCATTTGAAGACTTATCAAAGGATAAACTCAATTTCCCAAGAATAAAAATTTAGACTTATTTCAAGGTAGAAAAAAAAAATCTTTTTTATTAAATTCTCATTCTTTTCCTTCAACCATTTTTTTAATATCGTTATTACATTCTTTCACGTTAATGTTTACTAGGTTGGAAATTGAAGGTGAAGTTGAAAGAGTAGGATTGGTGGAGGTGGGCCAACGTAACAGACAGCAGGAAATTAGAATCCCCTTCTCGACGTATTAAATAATATAAGGGCTCATGTTGTGCTGAGTTTTATTCCCCTTTTTGCTTCTACAATATCCTTTTAGGCTTTTTACAATATGTATAGACTCGACTACAATGTGTCTATAAACCTGGAAGTAAAAGATCACAAATTGAATACCTATTCTTTTTTTCACCCTATTTTTCCCTTATCGCGTTTTCACGGTTTAAAACGAGCGTATATTGTTTAAAAAATCTATAGAATAAAGTTACATAAAGCGTATAGAGCCTTGTAATCATGGCTTTTTAATTGGACCTTGAATAGGTTGGCTAGACTGTTACTTTCAAGCTTCACTGCAATCTTCTTCACAGCAATCGATGTAATTTGGTATTGATGGCGCACTGGCTAAGAAAGATCAGAGATCAGCTGGATGCATTAGTTTTGATTTGGTCATGCAGTCAGTAAAACCGGGAAAAACTAGGTGATTTTGATATAATCTACGTTTCAGGCAATACTGCCGTTGGGTCAATTGAATCTCTTTGAAATTTGCCGTAGCAATTTTTTCATTTCACACTTCCCAAGCCACCCTCAGCTCAAAAGTTGATACACATTGAGGGCAATTGGACTTACTTATTTTTGGAAGATTCAGAGAAGCTGGATGCAATAGATTTGATTCGCTTTTGACGTCAATGTTTGAATTTAACCGGTTAAAACTGTGCGCGATACTATGGAAGAAAACCGGAAGGTCATTATTTTATATTTCTATGAGGGCAATTGGACTTACTTACAGAAGGGCTTTTGGATGATTCAGAGAAGCTGGATGCAATATATTTGATTCGCTTTTGACGTCAATGTTTGCATTTAACCGGTTAAAACTGTGCGCGATACTATGGAAGAAAACCGGAAGGTCATTATTTTATATTTCTATGAAGGCAATTGGACTTACTTACGGAAGGGCTTTTGGATGATTCAGAGAAGCTGGATGCAATAGATTTGATTCGCTTTTGACGTCAATGTTTGAATTTAACCGGTTAAAACTGTGCGCGATACTATGGAAGAAAACCGGAAGGTCATTATTTTATATTTCTATGAGGGCAATTGGACTTACTTACAGAAGGGCTTTTGGATGATTCAGAGAAGCTGGATGCAATAGATTTGATTCGCTTTTGACGTCAATGTTTGAATTTAACCGGTTAAAACTGTGCGCGATACTATGGAAGAAAACCGGAAGGTCATTATTTTATATTTCTATGAGGGCAATTGGACTTACTAACAGGAGGGCTTTTGGATGATTCAGAGAAGCTGGATGCAATAGATTTGATTCGCTTTTGACGTCAATGTTTGAATTTAACCGGTTAAAATTGTGCGCGATACTACGGAAGAAAACCGGAAGGTCATTATTTTATATTTTAATACATATTTTTGTAAGAATTTTTATATTTGGGATAAAAATAGACATTCGTGTGGAATTGTAAACGTTTCAACAAGTGCTGGACGAACTTGGAAAAGGTTCAAGTGGAAAACGTGCATTCCCTGATCACGCTATTGAAAAACGTCACGAATTCTATAGAGCTTCACTTGACGCAACGAGAAAATCCTGTTCCTAATTATTTCCTCGTCACGGAAACAAAAGGATTTTTTATTTGCTGAAAATAGTTTAAAGAGGAAATCGAAAAAAGAATGATGTAGTTGAGTGCCCTCAATGTTCTTATATAAAGAACACTCGGAGCTAGAGTGGCCGGTTTTGGTAAAGTGCCGGTGGAAAAAAGTGTTGGGGTAAGACGGTTCCGTTGAGGGTGTCGGAAAGGGCCGGCGGGTGGGTGAAGTAATGATGATAAATAAGACGGTCGGGGAGATAAATAAGACAGGCGGATAGGTGAGGCCCAAGGATCTATCAGGTTGATGTAATATTAAAGCCAAGCCACACCTGTCCGTATAAAATACTCACTCAGAGGCCATTAGACAAATTACACTCCTTCCACCTTTTTCACTCTACTTAGATTCTGAAAAGTTTGAATAATACGCCCGTTGCGGGGAAGCTTTCTCCGCGTAATAGCAATTAGGCTTTTAAAAGATTTTAGTAGGCGCCAACTTGAAAAACGATAAGAGCTTCTCTTTAATGAAGATTGCGGTCTATCGGAATTTTCCGAGGTGTGTTACACATTTGAAAATTGAGAATAAAGATACATCTGGGAGGTTTCTCACAGCCTCAATCAGGATAAAAGGAAATCTTCATGAGAAAATGGCAATGGCTTTGTCTGCGCCGAGCGCATGGCTATGTCCATGCAGCGTAATCCGGCGTTCTTTCGATCTTTTCGATTTTCCATTTTGCAGAACAACTCAATTGAGGCGCTCCGGGTACGAAGGGCGAACTCGACAAAACGTAGTTTCGAGATATTCGCATTTTAAAGTTTTCTGTTATGGGCGAACTCGACAGAAAAGTCACTCTCTGGAATTTTCGTGGCGAGATTTTAGATTTTATAGAATCATAGAGGAAAGGGTTTTTTAAAAATTTTCGAATATTTTTTTCGATTATTAATTCACAAAATGTATAATATGTATATTTTTATTTCGTGGCGGTGAGCTGTTCCAAGAGGAGTGGGGCTCCCGGAGAAGGAGTGGGGGTAGTGGACTAGGATACGAGTTCGCCCTTCGTACCCGCTCGGATATCGCAGTTAGAGCTTAGCCGCATATCGGTTTTTACGTATTTTAAAGGGGAAAAAAGGGCAAACTCAATAAAAAAATTAGATGGGTGTATTCTACAAAAGGTCTAGAATCTGAAAATGAAAAAAAAAATTAGTCCGATGTCGAGTTCGCCCTTCGTACCCGGAGCGCCTCAATTGCCAACGCTCGATAAAACCAGGGGATAGGTTGACACTGCAGTATTTTATAAACTAGACAGCGTCACGAAGTAAAAAGTTCTTTAATCTTTTGAGAATGTAAGGTTGAGGGACAAAGGGTAGTTTTGATTAATCCCTTCTCGGTTGTTAGTTGTTTTGTTCGCAAAATGGGATCTGCCTTACTTAATGCGCCAGCGTTTGTCGGAGTCACGTTCCTCCTATCTGTGAGGAGTTTGAGACTACATCACTAATTAGTAAGGCCACTTGTCTGATATATATGAAGGGGGTCTCTCCCAACTTTATACACGTGATTCTAATTCACAACAGTGTATGAACCTAGGGAACGCCTGTAATTTAAAAAACCCCTCCCGAAACCTTTTTTGACAATCTTTCATCAAAAAGGGGAGAAAAGCTCGTTATCGATGGAGAAAAAAACGAACGAACTGATACGGCAAACTTGGTTTTCATCCATACTGGAAGTTGTGGTATTTTCAAACGTTAGTTAAGTAGAAAGTTGAACGGTCCATTAGTGCACATCCTTTCACAAAACATCCCTCACTTGTGTCAATGAGTCATTGTCCGCGTCAGCCATTCGCTATCCCAACAGTGATTTATTCATTCGACAGCTTTAAAAGTTAACATAAGGTTTTAAATTAAATCAAACTTTTCTAGAGATAAAATAAAAGTTAACGAAAAAACATTTTCGAGGGTCAAAAAAGAGAATATACGTAATGTACCTGTTGTGGGATCCCAAGGTCATGCATAATTCAGACCCGAACATGCTCAGCCCCAAAGCGGACATCTTTATGCAGAACTTACGTTCACGAGAATCAAAATGTAACTTGATTTAAAATGTAGTTTCTCCTAAAATACATCCCATCATCTTTCGGTTTATAAGCAGGTATGTTATTCACTGTCTAAAAACTGAGTGACTAAATTGCATTTTGCTCTTAAAAGATTCAGTACAGAAAATCTCACCAAGGTGAGCATAGAAAGTTACGATGGAATAAGCCCTAACTTCTGGGGGTCTTCGGTGGTTGCTTGATATTATTACTCATTGAAAGAGAGTTTCAGGGAATTGTAATTTGACCTTACCGTATACGACTCACGAAAAAGGAAAGGTCTTCTCGTAGAGGCATAACCCAGTTTCAGGGAGTCGTTCCGACTCAGTTAGTTCACAATGTTCTCACTAGAGCAAATTCATGAGACAAAACATCGTTTTTCTGAATAACTATAACAGCACATAGAAATTACCTATCCCCAAAAGGTTCCCGCCGTTTTTCACTAAACGTGGGTATAAAGCTTCCTTGATTTTTTTTTATTTTAACTTCCAAAAAAATACGGAATCAATTTCCTTCTTCGATTTTAGCCAATCTGTTGATAAACTGATTTCCGAACCCGAAACTAAACGAGATAACAAAATAACCTTCGTAAAATATAACCTTACGTTTACTCGGAGTCGGGAAGTGAGTCGTTCACGTATCTCAGCTGAGTTGGATCGCAGAACGATTCCGACTCGAGGCTCGAGTATGACCTTGGGTGAGTCGGATCCGCGAAGGGCAAATTACGATTCCCTGGAACTCTCTAATATGAACTCTATTATTGTGAGCTTTTATTGTTTTGGGGAGTCGGACGTATGTAAAAATGTTTCTTTTATTTCTGACAGTTGACTCCTAGAACCGTTCACACTTTTTATTGTCTCACCAAGGTGGGGGAACGATCCCTACCCTTTTCTGTGTGTGTGTGTGGGGGGGGGGGGGGGGGGGGGGGGGTAATAGACTGGGTTCAAATCCCGGGATTCCTGTGATTTATATTTGAAAAATTCGTTCTAAAAGTTGATCTAGGGATTGCTGTTATTAATCAAGTTTTACCCAGTTTTCACTCTAGATCAGCTATTATTGTTCAATGATCCATCTAATTTAGTTGGGAAACGTGGCCTTGGGGAGATACAGTTTAATTAAATTTAAACCATTACGAGAATAATAGGAAACTTCATTTCGTAATAATGGACGACCTGTTTTTATTATAATAAAAAATCAAAGATATTGTGGAATATCTCTATTTTCGTCTTTCCCAGATGGCGCACTGGAAGTGTTTTATAAAGAGACGACTAATGAAGCCCGGAGAGGAGATGAAAGTCGGAAAGGGATCCAATTAGCAGCACAAACAAAGGCATTGAAGATGTCACCAATCTGTATACATAACGAACTGGAAGTGAATGAAGGGGAGGACCTAGAGAAACAAAAAACGCTCATAATAAGCCCTTAAAAAAAGTGATGATCAACCACAGGGTCAAACTTTGTACAATAAATTATTTCATTTTAATTTTTTTTTTCCAGAATTTTCATGATTTTCAAAAACCATACTTGTTCTTTGAAGAGCGATAGAGACTTGACGGTTTAACTTAAATTTTTTTTGCTCTTAGATTCTTACAGGAAATCGCTTCACCTATGCAACGGAGACTGAAAGTAAAATCTATCTATTACGAGAGATTCAGCAGTTCGAATTATAAGCTGTGAAAGCGGAAAAAAAGTTACTTATCCGAGCATGCGGGAAGGAACAGTGGACTTCTGTCACCGCTAACTTCTTCCAGTTTTCCACAAACTCCACCTCATTTTATTGCTTTATTGCCCAAAGAAAAGAGGTGGAGGGAGGCCATGAAGTAAATTGGAACCAGGTATCACATAATCCGTAAACTGCCGATAGGAGATAAAAAATTGTTACTTTTTTAAAAATAAAACTTTTTTCCCCGTAGAATTTAATAACCGTTCATGGAATTCGATTATATCAATTTTTTTCGTCAAAAATAATACGAAAGGGAAAAAAAAGGAGGAAAGGGGAACGGAGTGAAATCCAGATCGGAGATTATGGAGATTCAAGTCTGATTGTAACATGCTTACTCAAGAAAAGGAGGAAATCTTTGAAATTCTTCCTAATCACTTTTCGATGAATGATCTTCATTTTTTTATTTAAAAATAAGACTTTTATTTTCCTTCTCGCATTCAGACGGCTGCTTGAAAAAAAAAAAGTGAAGGTAAAAATATAATTCCACTATCTAATGGAAAAAATTATGAGTACAAAAAACCTAAATAAAGTACTTGTTTGAAGAGCTTCCAACGAAAACTTCCGTAAAGAGAAGCAACAATATAGGAGGGGGAAGTATAACGGAGGGGACGTAAAACGGAGGGGGAAGTATATGGGAGGGGAAGTATAACAGAGGGGGAAGTATAAGGTAACGAAAGTATAACGAAGGGAGGGAAAGTATAAAGGAGGGGAAGGATAAAGGAGGGGAAGAATAAGGGAGGGGGATGCATTTTTACAAAAACTTTCCGTTTTTTTTTCGAAAAATTTTCCGGTTTTTTTTTGAAAAATTTTTTAAGTTTTTTTTTTTTAAGTTTCGGTGTTTTTCCTAAAATTTTCCGGGTTTTCCTTTTTTTTTTAAAAAATTTTCTAAGATTTTTTTTTCGAAAATTTTTTTAAGTGTCAAGGTAGAAATAATGGGCTCTTTGGCCTAGGGATGTGCCTCTCGTAGTGTCACAGTAACTTCTTTAAGGAAGTTAAAAGTTTAATTCCGCTATCAAAAAATTATGAGTCCACAAAACCTAAATAAAAAAAAGAAAAAATATAAGACAGTTATGTTGTGGGGTAGCTCCAGCCACTTCCAGCCTTTTAGATCATGAAGGGGCGAAATGTGACAAGGGTAGATGCAGTAGTCACCTGTAGCTCGACTGCAATGCGCATCTCACATCAGCCCTCGTGGAATATTAACGCAGCATCTTTTCCCCCACTTTTTCTTTTTGAAAAAAAAAAGTAGAAGAAGGAGCACACGCTCTTTTTATCTCCGATTTATATTTTATTTAGAACCACTTTGAGACGAAAAGGACGATTATTAGTTTAAGAACCTCAAAGCTTTGTCCCTCTTACGTACTCGCTTTAAAACTCAGGGTTGTTTTATTCACAAAAAACAATTACAACGCATATTTTGAGACGCAGCCCGAGTTTTCCTTCCAGAATTGAAATTATTCATGTGGAACCACTTTCTACACTCCTTCCCTACTTGTTTCCCCCATCTCATTAATGTCGGAAAAACTGATCTAATATTAATTCTAAATGAGAACGTCCTCTTTCCGTGCTTCTAAAAAGATTTGATATCTAATTTATTTAAATTACCTCCCTTTGACCTTTTAAAATAAAGCGTTGAAATATTTATTAAAAAAAAAAAAACAACTACAATGCTGTTTCATTAATATTAAATTAGTTTACAAATTTCTCAATTATTTAATCTAGATTTAAATTATGTACCTAATAACAATTAAATTCACACCATTAATGAGGTCTTTTATTAGAAGTGTATATATCGTTTAATGATGATAAATTAGTCCAGCCATGTCAGCGTTGAAATGGGAATTGCCAATAACTTTTAGAAAAATGGAGGTCCCATTCCCAACGAAATTCAAAAATCAAATTTAGCCGAGTCTCTGATCAAAATAGCACCAAAAAGCGTGAAAAGAACATTTAAACTTCCAAAAAAATTAAAGGAAGTGTCTCAGGGCATAAAACTAATAAAATCGCCCGCATATTTTGGTTAAAAATGTGTTTTCTACGACGTAAAACAGATGGAAGTAAGTGAACTACCGACTTCCGTAGCCCCTAAAAGTAGTTTCCTATATTTGAGCTCTAAAAATCATCGGAAAATTTTTTACGACACCTCATCCTTGTTATTTTGGGAATCTCTTCGCGGCTTAGGGAGCAGTTTTTCCGAGAAAATTTTCCTTTGGAATAAAGGAAAACTTACTTTTCGAATGAAATATGTTTTTCCAAGCCAATAGTCATTTTGTAGGTTTTCTCCAAGGTGTTTTCTCCAACGTAAAACAGATGGAAATAAGTGAACTACCGACTTACGTGGCCCCTAAAAGTAGTTTCCCATATTTGAGCACTAAAAATCATCGGAAAATTTTTTACGACACCTCATCCTCGTTATTTTAGGAATCTCTTCGCGGCTTAGGGAGCAGTTTTTTCCGAGAAAATTTTCCTTTGGAATAATGGAAAACTTACTTTTCGAATGAAATATGTTTTTCCAAGCCAATAGTCATTTTGTAGGTTTTGACAAGATAAATCCAAACACATATCGTATTAGAAGATCCGATGAATAGTTTCGTCGTAATCCTTTCAGAAGGGTAGGAAATTGGTCCGGGCGTTTAAAATTATGTAATCTTCTCTTTTTCATGGGGGCAATCGAGGAATCCTTTTCAAAGATGATCTGACAGAAAAAATGTTTCTTGGGCCTTTAAGTCAGGGAAAAAGTCAGGGAACCCTGACTGGAAAAAGGATGAAAACACCCAAAATCGCGTGAAAAGAGGTTTATTGAACAAAATGGGTTGAAAAGAAAAAAACACTTTTTTTTTTTTTTTTTTTTTTTTTTAAGAAAACCGTGAAAACTCCCAAATATCTAGTTTAAAGGGGATTTTGGAACAAAAAAAGAGCTCAAATATCAAGTTTAAATAGCTAAATTGGGGGGAAGGGCCTCCGACAAAAGGCCCGAAAATTCTATGAAAGGGACTTTTGAGTATCTCAATCAAAATTGACCGCTATTCCAAGAAACTCCAAGTTAGAACCTGTGATATTTAATTTTGAAAATCTCCTTTCTGAATGATTACTTTGAATTCAAAGAACGATTCTTTGCTTTTTCTTTTTTTCCTTCAAGGAGCTAACGACTTCAAATAAAAGTGCAAAAAGAAGATCGTTTGTTGCCGTCAATGAATCACAAATTATAACAAATAGAAGAAAAGAAGGTTAGAAAAGTGGGAGGAGATGTGGACTTTGAGTGTGAAGGGAACGTGGCCTGAATGGTAAGTTTTTCAAATCTTATTTGCCCTTCTTTCTCGTCCCCTTTTTTTTCCTTGCGGCGACGTACATTCCCGGACTCTTCTTTTTCTCGTTCGACACACAGGAATTTATCAGTCTATTGTTCATTTTTTCCCTCCCCCCACCAACTTCAACCAATCAAGAAAAACACCTTCTTTTCCAACCTATTTATTCCTAGACCTTTTTTTTAAATTAATTTATTTTTATTATTAAACAAGAATGCTTGAAATTCAAAAGTTTAAAATTCTCTCGATTCACAGTTTTTTTTTTCTTCTGTTAAGTGAAACATCTCGACTGCTAAAACTTTTTAATGAGTTCGTGCCTCGAGCGCTTTCGGACTCTAAAAAAAAATTGTTCCAAAGAAAAATTGAGGCGATATTATTTAAAAATATCTAAATGATCTACCTATTATAAAAAAATTATCTTTTCGAAGATGCGAAAGTAAAATAAACTGTCTTTTCTCAATAAAATTCCAATATCCTGATATGATTAAAACTGTTGCATGCAGCTGATCTATTTATGACCGAAATTATTGTGGAAAGCTTAGGCCTCATGTAAAGTACCAGAACCTCTAGTCTGAATTGCATCAGTTATCAAGATAATGCGTTAAACTTTTTGTGACCCACTTTTTTTCGTAGTCGAAAGCAAAATAAAAAAAAATTCTTTGAAGAGAAATTACCATGATTTTTAACTTCCTCGTTTTTTGCTGTCGAGCACGATTGAGATGAACGATGTTAAGCGCTGAATGAACGACCTTTAGAGCTTTTCTTTTGTGCGAAACCTCTCCATAAAGAGGGCAGGGGGAAGGGGAAGACTCTTCGACTACTATTTACTAAGCAAATACCGTCCCGTCTTCCCGTCTCTCCGGAAAAGGAAACGTATTGATTCGGTGTGAACAATGTAATCTCCTGATGAAAGAAACTGGTTCCTTATACTCCAATCCTCGCGAGCCTCTTCTCCCTCTACCCCTCTCAGTACCTTTGTCTTCTTTGTGATAAGAGAGCCAAACTTAGTCTTTTCCTTCCCTCTTTTTTTTCACCTCCTATACTAGAATAATTTACATTCTTTCAACACACCGGGGATTTTTCTACTACTAAGTGCCAAATAGCTAATAACCAGGAAAATTTAAATTCTCCACCAAAAACTCTAATATTTCTCCTAATCTAGAGACTTAGCAGAATCCAAATCATTTTAAGAAATCAAAAATTGGCTGAAATAAACGTGATCAATTTTTGGATTTATGTTGCGAAATGAGAATCTTAAGGGCGTAAATATCTTATCGAAAGCGAGGAAAAAGGATTTTGGAAGTATAAACAAAGAAAATAAAATTCTTGGAAAAAGAAGTCTTTTGTGGAGGTTGAGAACAAAAAAAAATTAACTTTCTTTGTTAGTATACAAGATTTGCCTTGAGTACTCGCCTGTGAAGGTTGTTTTGTCAGATGTTTATTCTAAGACTTCTTGGGGGAAAAAAAGGGCTCCCGGTCGGTGACACTAAGCAGAAGTGCCTTTTTTTTTCTCTCTCCTTTCAAAATACATCCTTTATCAACAACCAGCCCTGGATCTACATAAGGCTCGATGTAGCTTCCTTTAAACATCCCTGAATAACTTGGCAAACGTTTTGTATCTTGGGGAAAATATTTAATAATCTCTCAGAGATGCATTTTTTCCTCTCTCCTTTTCTTTTCAAATCTTTTCATCATTTTTCCATGAAGATTTTTTTCAAATTATTTTTAGTATTCCCTTTCTTTAAAAACCTCGTTTTATTTCAAATCAAATCAATCGCAGCACTTTCGCCCCTAAAAGTAGTTTCCTATATTTGAGCACTAAAACTCATAGGAAAATTTTTTACGAAACCTCATCCTTATTATTTTTTCAGTCTCTACACGGTTTAGGGAACAGTTTTTTCCGAAAAAATTTCCCTTTTGAATAATGGAAAACTTAATTTTTCTAATAAAACATTTTTTGTCCAAGCGGTAGTTGTTTTGCAGGTTTTGACGAGTTAAATCATGAATAGTCTCGACATAACCCTTTTAGAAGGATTTCTCGGAAAATGGTCCGGGCATAATACATCTTTGAACTTCAGAAAAGGATTCGTTCTTTCAAATGAGGCGCTCCGGGTACGAAGGGCGAACTCAACAAAACGTAGTTATTCGCATTTTAAAGTTTTATGTTACGGGCGAACTCAACAAAAAAGTCATGCCCTGGAATGGGAAACGGAGTGGGGGTTGTGGACTAGGATGTGGAGTTCGCCCTTCGTACCCGCTCGGATATCGCAGTTAGAGCTTTGCCGCATATCGGTTTTTACGTATTTAAAGGGGAAAAAAGGGCGAACTCAACATAAAAATTATATGGGTGTATTCACCAAGAGGTCTAGAATCTGAAAATGAAAAAAAAAAAAAAAATTGTCCGATGTTGAGTTAACCTCTCTTTCTATTTAACGGAACATAGTTCACCTGATGAGACCTATTAGGGCGAAACCGGTCGTCAAATATTCCTATTTATTGTTTCCCTCTTCTTCAGTTTTATTTTATAGTGCTTAGAATTTTTAGGAGTAGAAAAAGATTCATTTACGTAATACTTATTAGAAATATTTTTTTAACAAAAGTCCAACTCGATTGGCTTTTTTTTCCGATAATCGAAAGTCGAACCCTTTTTATGGGAAAAACCTTTTTAATCCCAAAAGAAAATATTTAAACAGTTGAAATTCGTGAACCAATTTGAATCATTCGTTCGGTAAATCCTTAACGTATTTGTTTAGAGATAAAATGAAAGTTAGATTGGAGTTAGATGAGGGAGACACACTTTGTGTTGCTCCAATTGAAACACGGGGGTAGCATAACTATGTTTAAATGTTTAAACGGAGTTTGTTTAAAGAGGAGGTGAAGGCCGAGTTGCCGAAACTCATTACCCTTTCCGAGACCGAGTTCGAATCCTGTTTGGTTAGCTAATAGACATTTTCAAAATTGCACGTGAAACCGGTTTGCGTTCGCTTGTTTCCCTTCTGAAGAGAATATTCAAAGGGAAAACGTTTTTTATTATTTTCTCCAGGTATTGAGGCCTCCTGGTCTACCCAGACAGCGCGCCACATACCGATTCCAGCGCACGTACATGCACGGAATTGAAAAACACGACTTCCCTCCTATCTTCTATTTCCCTACAACCTCTCAATAAAGAGTTAAAGGCAAAGTCCATTCTTAAATATTTATCACGACCAGCTTTTTTTTTTATTTCAATCAGTCTAATGCAAATCCAAGAAATTTTTTAATAAAACTGAAAAACATTGAAAAATTATGAAAACGGCTCTTTTTTGATCGACTTCAAAATCTTTTCCCATATGCAGTTTTTGAAGCCTGAGTGCGAAATATGTCTTAGAAGCCCGAGCTAGCGTAATATTTTGGGAAAACGTTGTAAAATAATAGGGAAACAATTTAATAATTTTTTTCATATGAGGCGCTCCGGGTACGAAGGGCGAACTCAACAAAACGTAGTTTCGAGATATTCGCATTTTTTTTTAATTTATTTTACGAGGGTTTTCAACTACTCAGGTTATATCACCCTCGCGTCAGTGGTGTTTTCCGTCGGAAAAGTTCATTTAGGTACATTGGGTTCAATTTGGGGACCGCCCGCTTTGAACCCTGGACCCCATTGATGAACGCCGTATCGCAATGTTTGGGATTAACGCCTTAACACGCGCGGCCACCGCGACGCCAGATATTCGCATTTTAAAGTTTTATGTTACGGGCGAACTCAACAGAAAAGTCATGCCCTGGAATGGGAAAAGGAGTGGGGTTGTGGACTAGGATGTGGAGTTCGCCCTTCGTACCCGCTCGGATTTAGCAGTTAGAGCTTTGCCGCATATCGGTTTTTACGTATTTAAAGGGGAAAAAAGGGCGAACTCAACATAAAAATTGTATGGGTGTATTCACCAAGAGGTCTAGAATCTGAAAATGAAAAAAAAAAAAAAAAAAAAAATCCGATGTTGAGTTCGCCCTTCATACCCGGAGCGCCTCATATGTTTTCCGCCCTTTTTACTGGTTTATTAGGCATTCCCTTTAGTTTGTAAGGTTGTGGATTACCACATTTAATCGTATTTAAATAAGGTGGTCTAACATAGACTCGAGGAAATGTTATTTTAAGACCGATTTTTCCCTAATTTCATCAGCTGAGCTATTTTCCGTTCATTGACTTCTTAAAATTTGTCTATGAACATAAGTGGATGGCGATTCGCCCAAAAATGCGAGGTAGAGAGGTAGAGAAGAACAACCTTCCCCCATCTACAAATATTAGGTCGAAACCGGTCATTTCTCCGGGCTTATTCTTTCTTGCTTTATCAAGTCTAATTTCTTCGCGTTAATTCTAACAACGGACAAGTCATTTTTGCAAGGTTTTCAGGAGAGCCAAAATACGGATTTATTTCTCATTGGAATCAATGCACCTGTTGGATAAATCGTGAACTATGCGTTTTCTGTTGGTAATATGGTTGAACTACCAACGGAATTCGATTCTCCACAAAATTTACCATCAGAAACAATGCCTATAACTCAGAATTGATCAAAAATGACTTGTCCGGTGTTAGAACTAACGCGACTTCTTAAGTTATTTCTCACCCATTGTACTAATTCCCTTTTTGAGGATATAGGGAGAGATTAGTGGCTCTCCAAGCGCTTACCAAATAATCCGATATTTTTAGAATTTATTCTTTTTTTCCGGATTTTCCAACGATTTTTCTATATTTTATTATTCTCTTTTAGAAATATTAAAGACAATTTTTTCAGAAAAATGCTCCCTAAACCGCGTAGAGATTCCCAAAATAAAGAAAATGACCATTTGAAAAAAATATTCCGATGATTTTAGTGTCCAAATATAGGAAACTACTTTTAGGCGTCTTCCCTCTTTGTCTATTGAATGTCTGATCGCCTTAAAACCTTCGATTCATCCACCCAAAAAGCCAAGATAAAAAAAATTTATTTTCGTCTGATGTTTCAGCTAAAACGTCAGCGGATTGAAACGGTAGTTCATCAATCCTTTTTTTCTAAAATAAGCTCAACGTATAAAGAAAAGGATGAATTATTTATATCAGAAGAACAATCAGCTAACCTTATAAAACTCCGGCATTAGAAGGAAAAGGAATATTTATTTTTCTTATAAATGGAGTCATATCCAAACGAATGATTTATGAGATTCAATTTTTCCTCCCTTTTCATGCGACAATCTCCAGTTGTTTATATTTTTAGTTCCCGAAACACGGTGGATGCTGTTTTGCATTTCAATCTCAAACTTCTTCAATCATCTTTCGAATTTAAGGGATCATTTTGAGAAAGGGAGGGCGAAAAAATCGTTGGAGGTGAGTGAAAAATAAGAAGAAAGAGGGAGGGAAAAATAAGGTTTTTGAGTTAATTAACATTTAAATGCCTCCCTGGCGCACCCTTATTGTCTTCATTGTTGAAACAAGCCCCCCTTGACTCATAATCTAGTTTGCTAATGTAAGAAGATCGGCTCCTCTCTCGCATGTGTTAACATCGTTGCCTCAAGGGTTTACGTCATAATCTCGCCCTTTTAATTGCAAACTATCAGTTTCCTAGGCGACCAAGTTTAGTTTCATTTTAAAACTTCACAAACAATAAATTGCTAAACAACCGCTAAGGTGGATGGAGGAGAGATAAGGCGGCCCTTCTAGCTCTTTCAAAAATGATCCGATTTTAATTTTGAAAACTGCTTTCTTCATTTTTTGGAAAATCAAAATTCGCTATCGCCATATTTGAGGCGCTCCGGGTACGAAGGGCGAACTCGACAAACGTAGTTTCGAGATATTCGCATTTTAAAGTTTCGGTTTTTACGTATTTAAAGGGGAAAAAATGGAGAACTCAACTTAAAAATTATATGGGTGTATTCACCAAGAGGTCTAGAATCTGAAAATGAAAAAAAAAACTGGAGGACCCTTCCCCAAAAACCCGACGTCGAGGGTATCACAATAACTTCTTTAAGAAAGTTAAAAAAATTTGTCCGATATGGAGTTCGCCCTTCGTACCCGGAGCGCCTCATTTCTTTGCTTTCATTTTTATTTAAGAGAAAAACTGATAAAAGGGCCATGAAAAAATATCTTCACTTTCGCCCCTAAAATTACTTTCCTGTATTTGAGGACTAAAAATCGTCGGAAAATTTTTACAAAAGCTACTTCTCGTTATTTTGGAAATGCTTATACGGTCTTGGGAGCAGTTTTTCCGAAAAATTTTTCCTTTTGAAATTAGAAATTTTATTTTTCGACTAAAACATTTTTTCCAAAAAAACCGTCAGCCATTTTGTAGGCTTTGACGAGCTCTTTCTAAAAATATATTATATAAGAAAATCCGATGAATAGTTTCGGCGTAATCCTTTTACAAAGATTCGGCGGAAAATGCCGGGAGGAGTAAAAGAAAAACAAAAAATCGGATAATTTATTTATGTATAAAAAAAAACGTGCATTACTATCGGGAGTCATCCAATTATCATTATTTGCATTGTTGAAAAACGAAGGTAATTAAGAAAGCCATTTAGGGACGCTGTTTTCATTATCTAAACCTAATTCAGGCCATCCTTTGAATAAGAACTACTTAATTTATATGTAATTCCATTTCTGGGAGGATAGTACCCAGTTTGAAATTACATACGATTAATTCACGGAGTTGGCTGTGGAACGGTGTCATATTCCGGATGAGAGTCGGGGATGGAAAAAAAAAGTCTCCTAAGCCCCTTAGGCGCTTCAAAAACTTCACAATAAACCGCCTAAAAAAGATTAGTATTTTAAATCTTTTTCTTTTAAATTTTATAATAAATTGAATGTTTTTTTTTTCTAACATGGGTCCCATTACTCTTAGTTTTCAGGGAGGGAAAATGTGGGCGATCCGTCGGGAACGATTTAAAACAGTTTTGCCTGGATCGTATCTAAATCCGAAAAAGATAAATGTTGAAAAGTAAGAAGAAAACATGGATTTTCTTGTTATCCCATTTTTTATCAATATAAAACATACAATGAATTTTTAAATTCGTAGATCCCAGGGTTCGTCACTTAGTTTGCAGGCTTCAATATTTGAGGCGCTCCGGGTACGAAGGGCGAACTCAACAAACGTAGTTTCGAGATATTCGCATTTTAAAGTTTTATGTTACGGGCGAACTCAACAGAAAAGTCATGCCCTGGAATGGGAAAAGGAGTGGGGGTTGTGGACTAGGATGTGGAGTTCGCCCTTCGTACCCGCTCGGATATCGCAGTTAGAGCTTTGCCGCATATCGGTTTTTACGTATTTAAAGGGGAAAAAGGGCGCACTCAACATAAAAATTATATGGGTGTATTCACCAAGAGGTCTAGAATCTGAAAATGAAAAAAAAAATTTTGTCCGATGTTGAGTTCGCCCTTCGTACCCGGAGCGCCTCATTTGTATAGCACCGCTGCCACAAGTGGTCATTAAGCAGTAGTCAGAATTATTAGAAAAAATAGGAAGGATGTTGGAGGAAGGATGCAACATTTTATCGGAAGTAAACTCGCTACTAACTCGAATTTTTGTATTTTCCTCTTTAAAAATTAATTTTCCTTCTCGCCAGCCTGCATTTTCCAAATCAATCGAGGCCATAAAGTGGCTTTACGATAAAGCCGACAGTTAAGTCAGTGCATATTTTATAAAGCGTTGGATCATAATCAACTGAGATGGTAGGGGTTCGGTATTAGGTTTAACTTCTTCAAAGTTACCCCGGGAATATTTTAGAAGCGCCTAAGCCTTAGGCCCCACTGAGTAAGTTATGAGTTCGACCGTCTGAGAAGCTTCAGAAGGAAAAGGTTCAAAAAAAGACGGTTATTGTAAATAATTCAAAATGGCGTATATAAAGAAGTTTACGAGCTGATCCAATTTTCCCCCTCCTAAAAACAAGTTTGTCTAGCCTTTTTACTCTTCAGATATCCAAACAGTTAGCCGACACTAAAAGTCTTTTATGCTCGCAAACATTTTGGCTAAAACGATTTTTCTTCAAAATTTTTACCAAAAACATTTCCATTTTTATAGACGCTATAAGGATGAAAGTGCTCCATTCTTTAACGTCGCTACACTCGGATTTGGAGTAGAAATAAATCTTTTGTGCTATCGAATATCGGATTTAAAAACTTTTTCCTTCAGTATCCAATTACCAAGATATCTCCATTTTCAAATTTATCTCTATACTATTTATTTCTTTTAAAAAACTTACAATTTACTAATTGGGTCACAAAGTTTTAAACAAAAAGTTTTTAAACTATAAAAATATTTTCCTTGATTTTTAAACTTTTCAAACTTTAAACTTATCAAAATTAAAAAATTAAGAAAAAAAAATATTGATTTAATTTTTTTTATTTGGCAAATAAATGGAGTATTGGAACCCCTTGATAACAATATTTTATCAAGAAAATGTCTCCAAGGTAGATTTATGGCTTTTGGAACGTTGGATCGTAATTAAACGGTTTGATTTATTTTACCCTCACGAATGGTTATATTCATATTTACAACCTAAAATTTTCAGTTATAATAGTTTTCATTTTTCTTTGAAAGGCTTCTATTAAACGAGGACGAGCGTGGGGAAATTTTAATTACAAACGCCTGTGAGGTAATTGAAGAATCACATATACAAAATATTAAAATTGCTACTCCAGGGGCTCAGAATCATTTTCTATTTTAAAATCTCTTTGAAGTACTACTTTTGAGCTGGCCCCGATAGGAAAAGAAGGAATAAGTTAGGAGGGGGATGTTTTTTTAGGAGGGGGATGTTTTAGGAGGGGGAAGTATGATTTTAATTTTTTTAAAGCTTATTTCAAGTTTTTTTGCGGAGGGATGTTCGTCTATACCGTATTAAACTTCTCACATTTCTCCCTACTATAAAAGAATGAAAAATAATCAGAACCTACTGGGTTTTAGACCCCACCCTGAAAAACCCGTCAAGGAGGGTAAAACAATCATTTCTTTTAGGATGTTAAAAAAGAAAAAAGGGGTTGAAAAACGTGACTGAAAGTCTGGGCTAAAAAATGTATCGTTCCCATCCTTTCAAAGTTGATACATGAGTTTTCTTTCTTTTTCTTACGTTCCACCTTTTTTTACCCTTCCCACCGAGTCATTTTTAAATATTTAGCTCAAGTTGGAATTTTTTTTCTTTTTTCCCTTTCTTTTCTCTTCATGAAACACCTCAGACAAATCTTCTTTTTTTAAAAGAAAATGAAGAAAAGACAAACTTGAAAATAAACTTTTGCCATAAGAAAAAAAGCACTTCTTGGCAAATTTTTTAAGATATTTTTTTTTCAATTCTTCCTGTAATTTAAATTTTCAAGGTTAGAAAAATATTTTGATCAAAAATCTGTGGCACTCTTCCGCCTAAGCTCTCCGGCTGGGACGTTTCCCAAAGAAGAAAACTCACGCCCTTTAAAATGAGATGTTAATATTCCCTCTTCATTGTATAATTAAATGTCTGGGCTAAAGAAAATTAATTTGTAAATATGCTAACGTATTCAAAAACTTTAATAAGATTTTTTTTTCCTCCTCGGAGTTTATCACCTCTATTCTAAAAAAAGAAGAAATCGTAAATTTTTCATAGGTTTCGGCCCCACTCCCCTCAAATAAATCAAACGAGCAATTTTTTTACGGTCTAAAATTCGTTTCAGAAGCAATATCATGAATAATAAGCAATAAACAAATTTTCTTTATCAACCACTCTTAATTTAAAATGGTTTATTGAGATATTCCGTTCCAAAGTACTGGTTTGAAGAGCTTCCAACGAAAACTTCCTTAAAGAGAAGTAACAATATAGGGGGGGGGGAGTATATGGGAGGGGAAGTATAACAGAGGAGGAAGTATATAGGAGGGGAAGTATAACGGAGGGAGGGAAAATTTTCGGGTGCTTTCTACCCCAACTCAAAATAGGCCAAAGAAAATATGCCACCTGGTTACCTCCTAAGAAGTACTTTAGAAAGGAAGTGAAATATTCTATCAAGTTCTTTGAGGTTCAAAGTACATAAAAACATTGTGTCTAACCGTTATTTTTTTTTAGCTCAATCAGTTTTGATCCTTCCTCATCGTTTCACCCTACAAGAAAAGTGCGAGCGGGCAACAAAACAAACAATTTGCCGTTTGAAAGGTTGGCGATAATGGGAAGGCCTTCGAAAAGAGGATCCTTTTCATTATTCAGGAAGGGCGGCATACAACAGGTACCATCAAACAACCATTTCCTCAGCCATCCTGCCCCCTAAAACCTCACACCCAAAATCCATTCCCCAACGTACTTAACCTTTCGCGACATTTCGACCACAAAAACCGCATCTGGAGGAATTTTCGTCTAAATATTTTAACGGGTGTTTTTCCCTTTTTCTTTCCAGATGCATTGTTCTCCGAAGGCTTTTCTATATTGAAAGTAAATAGGAAGGACGTTTTCTTCCCTCTTTCAATTCTACACTGCTACACAATTCCTTTTCCATTAACTCTCTCGGAGGCCTTTCATTTAGTGAATTATTGGTCGGATGGAAAAGGCGGGAGGGAAAAGCCCGGATACCGGACTCAAGACATGTTTAAACCCCTTCAAAGGGGGTGGAACATCTGCCCGAGAAATTGAAAACAGCTTCCTCCCTTTTCTCTCAAAAGTCTTAAGTTTCAAAATATTTCTAAACAAAAACCCCCATTCAAAAAACGCCTCTTTAAATTAATTACTTCTTTATTTAACGTTCTAAATGTTCATTTTGATTAATTAACAAAAAAAAAACTTAAAAGGAAAATTAGGCTTAACCAGACCCCTTTTCCCATATCAAATTAATCATGTTATTACTTACCTAAAAAAAAAGGTTCGTTAAGCTAATTATTAATTTTTAAAAAGTTTAAATTACTCTTTTGAACGGTTTCAACTTTTAGATTTTTTTCAAAGGATTATTACAGTAATAACCGGGGGAGGGGGGGTTGAAAAAATTCGCAGTCGGTTTATCAAGAACGGAGTCTAATCCGCCATTTTGCTTTGGCCTCCTTCTGGGTTTCGTCTATGAAATATTCAACGAGCGTCGCCCCCCTCTTTCCACGTATACCGAAGGGAATTCCCAAAGTTGTTTTCTTTTCTTTCATTTTTTTTTTTCTTTTCTTTTTCTTCTTAAAAGGCGGGCAGAGGTGTGGGATCTTGTTGTCAGTTTTGATGTGTGTAAGGCGAGGAAAACGTTCAGCTGAAAGGACGATGGGATTTTTCAAGAGTTGGAACAAAGGGGAGAATGGCAGACATTTTTTAAAATACGTTTTTAACATACGTCAAATGTTCCGAGAAATATTTAAACAATGGATTATCAATAGAACGAACTCGATATTTTTGAACAAAACCGTCAGTTTCCACATTTTGATCAAAAATTGAGCTATCGTCATTTATTGCATATCTTCTAATTTTTTTTCTACAAAGGCTAAATTTTTCAAAAAGAAAGATATTGTGATACCCACGGTTGACGATTTTTAAAAACGTATATTTTGCGGTACACGCCGCAAGGTCAATATAAGTGCTTGGTCGTTTAGACCCTATTTTTCATCGAGAATGTTCAGCCTTTGTGATGCCAAAACTTTCTTTAAAAGAAAGATATTGTAATACCCTTGGTGGACGGTTTTTGGAGACGGATCTTGACCCGTGAAATCAAATTTACGAGTTAAGCTTATTTTTGCCCTTTTTTCTAACTGAAACATTCCATGTTCACCTAAATACTCGTACTTTATCATTCTGATGCCAAAGTTTTCTCAACAATAAAAATATTGATATTCTAATTTTTATTGCTTATGTATTCCGCAAGGAGCTTGATTTACTAATAACCAATAATGGAGGAAGAATGACTGTGATAACGGGTATCTCACGACGCGTTTCGGCTTAAAAAGCCTCGTCAGGTGAGCTATTCCCTCTATCACAATCATTCTTCTTTTCACTGTGAACCCTATCTCCGAGAGGTTTAGTAGACATAGCGGGAAGCTGGAAACAAACCTTTTCCCGGAAGCTCACCGCCGCCACCGTTCTCCAAGAGATAGAGCCACTCACCACCTTTTATTGGTTTTTTAAATTTTTATGACAGGTTGCTGTCATGGCACTACCTTTTTGATATTCTAATTTTTATTGCATATTTCGCAAGGAGCTTGATTTTACTAAGTAATGACCAATATTACAATATTACCCTCCGTGGACAGTTTTTGTAAACTGATCTTCTAGACCCCGTAAGATCAATTTTACCAACCTTTGATTTTGCCTCCTTTTTTTTGCCGAGAATGTTTCATATTCCTCGAAATCTTTTTTGGTGCCAAAATCTTCTCAAGAAGAAAAATATTGTAATACCCTCGGTCGACGCTTTTTAAAAAGGTTTATTTTATACCTCCTAAGATCTATATTACTACTTTAGGTTGATTGTTCACCCTTTTCAACAGAAATCTGATGAATTTCAGCTCAATTTTTAGCTTTTTTCTAGGGAAATCTACCACTTTTCAGCGGGAATCCGTGTTTTCAATTGAGGCGCTCAGGGTACGAAGGGCGAACTGAACAAAACGTAGTTTCGAGATATTCGCATTTTAAATTTTTATGTTACGGGCGAACTCAACAGAAAAGTTATGCCCTGGAATGGGAAAAGGAGTGGGGTTGTGGACTAGGATGTGGAGTTCGCCCTTCCTACCCGCTTGGATATCGCAGTTAGAGCTTTGCCGCATATCGGTTTTTACGTATTTAAAGGGGAAAAAAGGGCGAACTCAACATAAAAATTATATGGGTGTATTCACCAAGAGGTTTAGAATCTGATAATGAAAAAAAAAATTTGTCCGATGTTGAGTTCGCCCTTCGTACCCGGAGCGCCTCAATTTGATAGTTATTGGATTTTTTTAACTTAAGATTATTTTTGGCGATTATGGGAATTATTATGACCGTTGGGAAACAATTTTTCAGTCTCAACGTTTAAGGGGATTTTCAAGGGGTGTTTATTATCTATACCCTCAAGCAATTTGGTTTTGCGGGTTATGTGGGAAGCCTAATACCCCTCCGACCCCCTCAAATGGCGAAATCGGTTGTTTTCACTTCGGTCTGAAATCAATTTATTTTCATCCATTCACTGCTTGATTCTGTTTGTCCGCCCTAATGAGATTCTTCCCAGCCGTCATTAATGAGATCCTAACAAGGGGTTGCCGTATAAAAGTTTTGTTCTGCTCGAATTCCGTCCTCAAAAAAAAAGTACTAAAAAATCGCTAAAAGCGTATGATTTAAACGGATACTGAATAGATAGCTTTAATTGAATCCTCGGGAAAATAAAATTTTTAATCAAACGCTCTCATTGATTCCGGCGAAGCTTAAATTAAAAAAAATATTTGCCTCCCTTTTTTTCGGGAGGGGAGAGGGCTTAAAAAGTTTACGGTTATTTGCTTCCGACATCCGACAGCCGGATAAAATCGAACCCGACAAAAAAAAGTTTCGATAACCAAGAAAACGCGATAGCTCAAAGCGACGATCTTTTCTCAACAAGCGCCCACACATTTTCTCTCGTTATGTCCTCCGGATTAGCATTTTAATAGGTAAAACGTCGGAGGCGAGGTTTAGTATTAGTATTCAGTGGTTGTGCCAGATAGTAAACGAGACAGCGAGTTCCAAACCCCTCCCTCTTCCTCTTACAACCCCTATAACCGCCACCATACTTTGCCACAGTACCCAAAAAACCATTGTAGAAATCCCGCGAGCTTTCAAATGGACAAGCATTCTTATCTATACCCAGGGAAAAAAAGTCTTTATTCCAGGGATTATTTACTCAAAGAATTTTATTCGTTCATATCCCACTTCTGATGGGCTTTCGCTCATTCGTGGATGATTAAAAAAAAAAATTTTTTTGCTGTTTAAGGTAGAAAAAAAAAATGTAAAAGTTTAACGCCAGCTTACAATAATGGCAGAAGCGTGTTTGATGTAAGGCACTGATTGTACACTTCCCATGGCTGTTGCAAACTTGCTTCCTTCTCCGACCCCCCTTTTCTAACTTACAAGCTCATAATTAGATTTCACAAACAGATCCAGGAACGTATAACAAATTAACAACGACTCAGATTAGTCCTACGACCTATAAAACAGGCTAGAAAGGGTCGGAATCGAGCGGGAGGGGTGTTAATTAATAAAATTAGACTTTCTGTCACGTTTTCTATAGAAGGCCTCAAAAATTAGATTTTGGAGTATTTTTAAGACAATGAAATGAGTTTTTCGCAAATCGTGAACTGTGGGTGTCTTAAGAAAACCAGAAAAGAGAAATTTGTCGCGTTAGTTCTAACACCGGATAAGTCATTTTTTATCAATTTTGAGTTAGGCATTGTTTCTGATGGTAAGTTTTGTGGAGAATTGAGGCGCTCCGGGTACGAAGGGCGAACTCGACAAAACGTAGTTTCGAGATATTCGCATTTTAAAGTTTCAGTTTTTACGTATTTAAAGGAAAAAAATCGCGAACTGAACATAAAAATTATATGGGTGTATTCACCAAGAGGTCTAGAATCTGAAAATGAAAAAAAAAAAAAAACTGGAAGACCCTTCCCCAAAAACCCGACGTCGAGGGTATCACAATAACTTCTTTAAGGAAGTTAAAAATATTTGTCCGATGTCGAGTTCGCCCTTCGTACCCGGAGCGCCTCAATTGAATTCCGTTGGTAGTTTAACAGTATTACCAACAGAAAACGCATAGTTCACGATTTAGCCAACAGGTGATCTATTGATTCCAATGAGAAATTAATCCGTATTTTGGCTCTCCTGAAAACCTTGGAAAAATGACTTGCCCGGTGTTAAAACTATCGCGACGAATTGCTGTAAATTACTTCATGAAATTAGTTTCATTGATCTTCACACAGCGCTCAAATCGCTGTTTTTTAAGAGCTGCAATGTTTGTCCGTCTGAAAAATGAATTTTAGAGCTAGGCCTATTTAAATACGTTATAATATTTTAGAGCTCTCATTTTGTATTAAGAGCAGCTATAAAAGGGAAATTTTTGTAGTGAATAACCTTGTGATATTAGTTTCTGTGACCTTCACACAGCGCTCAAATCGCCAACGCTTGCCCGTCTTAAAAATGAGTGTCTAGAGTTGGGCCTATTTTTACAACCAGATTCCTTTAGAGCAAGCTGAAAAAATTGACCTCAAAACACTCCCATTTTGTAAGCTTTTTCTTTTTTTTTCTTTTCGATGAATAAGTTATTCCGTATCATTAGAATGCATTATAAGGGAGAAGAAAAAGTGATTTGTCAGCAATCTGTCCACTTGTAGGTCTCTTTTCCAAGGAAAAAAACTTTCCCAGGGTGAAAACGTGACAAATATTCAGAGAGAAAACTCCGTACAGACGAATTTTTACCTTTGTTTCTTTTTTTCGACATTACGACCTCACTTTTATAACCGTTCATTTCACTCAGAAAAGACATTGGAAAACTTGCTAATTAGTTTAAGTAAAAAGGATAAGTTCCGAGGTTTTCCTGACAAGTCTACGCAGTTTGCCCAGAGGGGAAAACTTTGATATATCACTCCCGACATAGATATAACTGAGTTAATGAACCTCCTACTTCATTTATCACTCGAATACCATGACAGGTAAGTGATTTTCCTACTTTACAAGACTGATGTTTTTAACGTTATTATTCAAATTACAAAGAAGAAGGGGAAAAAAAAAGAAAAGTAAATAAATCAACTTTCATTTCTACCGTTGAAGACGAGGTGTTCTAATGAGCAAACTCGAGTCTATTGTTTCACGAAACAATAAACACGCCTGTTTGCAGTCAGAAACCAAAACGCGCCCCTCGCTAATTAGAGATAATCCTGTCTATTTGGCGAGTAGGAATATATAAACTTTTCCTACTTTTATTTATCCTTTCTTTTCATACGAAAAATTTGGTGTCTGAACATCAGATAAAGCAGGGAACATATCCCACTTCTGATATCAGCGGCCAGCGCTTCCAAAGAATTGAGGCGCTCCGAATACGAAGGGCGAACTCGACAAAACGTAGTTTCGAGATATTCGCATTTTAAAGTTTTCTGTTAAGGGCGAACTCGACAGAAAAGTCACTCTCTGGAATTTTCGTGGCGAGATTTTAGAATCATCATAGAATCATAGAGAAAAGGGATTTTTAAAAATCACCAAATCTCGAAAAGAAAAAAAATATTAAATAAAAAAGGTTGAGAGTAGAGCTTTGCCGCATATCGGTTTTTACGTATTTTAAAGGGGAAAAAAGGGGAAACTCAATATAAAATTACATGGGTGTATTCTTCAAAAGGTCTAGAATCTGAAAATAAAAATATAAAAAATTTGTCCGATGTCGAGTTCGCCCTTCGTATTCGGAGCGCCTCAATTGTTTAGTTGGCATCAGCTCATAAATGATACTTTTACCTACTTTAGTTCAAAATGTTTGATGCTCCACATGCTGTTTCCAACAGCCAAACACCAAAATATCGAGAAAAAAATTAACCATCTTTTATTTTTTATATGAAGTTTAGATACACTATAAAAGCAGCCTTACTTCTAAAGTAACTTTTTTTTACAAAGGATATCATCGGTGACCAATATTTTTCGTTTCATGCACCACTGAACGCTTCATATGACCTGGAAATTTTCATATTAACTATGAAGTAAGTTTTAATATCTAAAAGATTGAGGTAATTTTTTTCCGAGACATTTTTGGTAAGTACAGCAGTTTTCACCTAATTAGCACTAAATTTTTCTCATTTTGGCGCTCTGCATTTTTAGCTTTGAAAAGAAACTCATTTCAGTTTTGGATTTTAGTTGGTAGCATTGAGATTCTTGGTATTCGGAGTCCACGCTGCGAAGAAGTTAAAAAAAAAATGAAGATCTTCTCACGTAAATGGGGCGAACTGCAAAGACACCTAGAGAGATATAAAAAGAAATTAATTTACATTTGAAATGAGAAGAAAATCTTCTCTTTTTTCCCCTCTTTAGACTCCTAAAATAACAAATTCGCGTCTTTTAAAAAGAAGAATGCTGAAAGGAAGAATAACGATAAGGTCTGAACAATTTTCCCAATTCGAGTATTTGGCCCGAGGGGCAAAAAGGGATTCGAAGGGAGGAGGAGGTGGAAACTATTGGGAAGACAAGCTTGTGGTAGCTGGCCTGGAACGATCTGGATTACGGAGCTCTCGGGTATAATAAGACAGGATCTTCCAATCTGTGACTTCGGAAATACAAGCTCCCTCTCCCAACAGAAAATTAATTTAGATGGTAAAGAGGAAAGATATAACTTCTATCTTAAATATTATTCAATATTTCCTAATCATTAAAAGGTTTTTTTTAATTAAGTTCGTTAAGGTCATTTTTGAAACCTAATTAATACATTCTTGTTTTTCTATTCAAAATAAAAGCCGGTTAATAAATAGTTTTAAGGGGAAGAAGAAAAAGCGGTCTTGGGGGTGTTGAAGAAAAGTTTCGAAGCCCAACCTCTTTCGTGTTTCACTTTATAATTAATTTTTAATTAATAAAAGTTTGAAAGTGGTCTAAGAAAAAGGGGTTGGGGACAATAATCTCGAATTGACTTCTTTCTGTCCAGTATTGTTTCAAACTCCCCCTTAAAAAAATAAAGCCTTAATTATAAACATGTCTAAAAACTTGAAATTTAATAACGCTCCAGGAAGGATGTTTGGTCTTAAAGTTTAATTTTGATTTAATTATAAACGCTGTGCAAACAATAAATATTTGAAGCGTCTTTCCCTTTCGGATTTTTTTAATTTTCAAAATTATTGTTTGCTTATCTTGTTCTAATGGAAGACAATGGATGCGGTTTAGGTATTCAAGTATTCTAGCAATGAGAAAGGTATTCAATTAACAATGTTATCTCCTTCGATATTAAATTTCATAATCGAGAACCGAACCGACATAATCAACAGGTATTCTGCCGATTTATCTGAAAATTTATAATTTTTATTTAAAAAAAAAGGTATGTACTTGTTTGAAGAGCTTCCAACGAAAACTTCCTAAAAGAGAAGTAACAATATAGGAGGGGGAAGTATATGGGAGGGGAAGTTTAACAGAGGGGGAAGTATAAGGGAACGAAAGTATAACGAAGGGAGGGAAAGTATAAAGGAGGGGGAAGTTTTTTTTGTTTTGAAAAATTTTCCGAGTTTTCTTTTTTTGCACTTTTTATTTTATTTATTTATTTATTTTTAATTTGTTTAGTTTATTTTATTATTTTTTTGACAAATTTTCTAAGTTATTTTTTTGAAAATTTTATTAAGTATCCAGGTAGAAATAATGGGCTCTTTGCCCTACGGATGTGCCTCTCGTAATGGGTAGAAGTAAGAAATTTCTCCCTACTAAAAAAGTACTAGTCTGGAGCTGGCCCCGACGGGAACTTCCTTAAAGAGAAGTATCTATATAGGAGGGGGAAGTATATGGGAGGAGAAGTATAACGGAGTGGGAAGTACGTGGGAGGGGAAGTATAACGGAGGGGGAAGTATAACGGAGTAGGAAGTATAATATGGGAGGGGAAGTATAACTGAGGGGGAAGTATAACGAACGGGGAAGTATAACGGAGGGGAAAGTATAAGGAAGGGGAAAGTATAACAGAGGGGGAAGTATAATGGAGGGGGAAGTATAAGGGAACGAAAGTATAAAGGAAGGGGATGTAGTAGGGAGGGAAAGTATAAAGGAGAATTTTCCAAGTTAGTTTTTTCAAAAAATTTTTCGGGCTTTTTTTTTTTTTTTTTTTTCCGAAAAATTTTTTAAGTTCTTTTTTCGAAAAATTTTCTAAGTTCTTTTTTTCGAAAAATTTTCTAAGTTCTTTTTTTTGAAAAATGTTCTAAGTTTTTTTGTCCGAAAAAAAATATTTTTTTTTTTTTCGAAAAATTTTCCGGGTTTTCCTTTTTTTTTCGAACAATTTTTTAAGTTCTTTTTTTTCGAAAAATTTTCTAAGTTTTTTTTGTAAAAAAAAATTTTTTTTTTCGAAAATTTTCCGGGTTTTTTCTTCTTTTTCTTTTTTTCTTTTTTCTTTTTTATTTTTTTGAAAAATTTTTAAGTTCTTTTTTTCGAAAAATTTTTTAAGTGTCGAGGTAGAAATAATGGGCTCTTTGGCCTAGGGATGTACCTCTCGCAGTGGGTAGAAGTACGAAATTTCTCCCTACTAATAAAAATAGTAATTAAAAAGTGGCAATTTTTTTGCACCAAAAATTCTTAAAAATATAAGGAGTAATTGGTGAAAATTTGGTGAAAATCGGATTAACGGTTCGGCCGCAGCGAATTTTTTAAAATTTCAAACAGACATATCTCCGCCAATTTTTCGAAATTCAAAAATCCCCCTCGTTACATTCTTCTTCACCGGCTAAAGAAATTTGTGTAAAAATTTGGTGAAAATCGGATCAAAACTGTGGCCGTAAAGTGTTCCGGAAAAAAATGCTACGGACGGCCGGCCGGCCGGCACCACAGGCAAAGTTGAGATCGGTAAAGATCAATATTCGATTTGACCCTCCGGGGTCTGGAAGACCCTTCCCCAAAAACCCGACGTCGAGGGTATCGCAATAACTTCTTTAAGGAAGTTAATAAAAAATTTAAAAAGTGGCAATTTTTTTACGCCGAAAAATATAAGGAGTAATTGGTGAAAATTTGGTGAAAATCGGTTGACTCCAGATTCTAAAATTTCATGTCAAAACGCCCTTTTCCCACCGGGTCTTAAATGCTACTAAACCAATGGTCCCTATCGATTAAAACTTAGCTTCTGATATCATCGGAACACCAGCCGATGACGTGTTAGAATCGGAATAGAAAATGCATAAACGTTAATTGTCGATCTCGTCCTAGACTTCCTCCGCAGTTCGAATTCCGTTCGACGACTCCGAGGGAAATAACCCACGGAGACATTGCCTAAGGACATGCGAAGGAAATTAATTCAAAGTTAGGGTGGCGGCCTCCTCCGGTATTGATCTAGCAATCACCGTTATTCGCTTTACGCCACCAATTGCCATGTAAACTACTTGCGGAGTATAATCGAATCCCGAAGGCTAAATGCTTTAGCCCAAAGGATAATCAAACGTCACATTGACAAGAAATGTTCAAAAAATTTTTGAAAAATTGATTCAAGTATCTTTAATTATGGTGAATTAAGGCTATTCAAAGAGATAGTCATTAGTTATTAAGAATGTCATGTCTGGAAGGGAGCGTGTAAGGTAAGACAATAGGCGTAATGAAGCTTAGCAAGGGACCAGCGGCTAACACAAATAGAATGTGCTCGCTCTGCTGACAAAGCTACGTCTCCCCTTTGTTCAACAACACAAATTGGTAAACATAGCCCTCAATTACATGCCTCACACAACTACCAAGGACCTCCTCTACAAAAGGCCGTCATGAAAATCTACCCACGGCCTTCTTCCTCGGGCATTTACGTCTGACCTAATTAGAATGCGAGAATGAATTTTCTGGCAAACTTTATTTGATTTCAAATTTCATATGAAACTTCATTGAAAAAGAAATTTTTTTAAAAATAAAAATAGCCCATGAATATAATGAACCTAAACGATTAGCCCTCATATAAAAATAAAAGGGCTGGAAGGTTTAACAGAAAACAAGGAAAAAATGTTAAAAATCCTTTTTCATCTCTTTCACTCCTTTTCATTTTTTTTAAACAGAATTTTTCTTAATAAAAATACGAATTCCCCATTTCTTTTTTTCATCTATACAAATTCTTCTATTGATTTTAACCTACTTAATTACCTGGTCCGTAGCCTTGGTAACCTTTGTATATTTTAGCACAGAAAGTTGAAAAAGAAATTCACATTTTTTTTTAACAGAGAAGCTTCTCACGAAAACAATAAAGTACCTGCGGAACAATGAACGTGGATTAAACGGGAACAATGAAAATGGGGGGAGGGTAAATTTTGGCAGTTTTTCTCAAGAAAGAAGTGACGGAGGATCTTTTTAAGGTTGGATGTATGAATGAAAAGCGGAAGGGTAGGCAGTTTTGCTGACCCGCACGACTGCAATGTGTTTCTGAAGTGTTGGATCCGTCCGTTGATGGACTATCGTTCTGTGGGGAGAAAAACTACCTAATAAGCGTGCGGATCTCCTTAACCTGGGGGAAAGCATCCGCCAACAACACAGTCTTGTTGACTTTGACCCCAGCGCGTTCGAAGCTGAGGGGCAATGAGAGGGCCCACTAGGGGGTCAGGAATGACACCCATTGACCATGAGCCTTATTGTCGCATTTTCAGGAGTGTGAAGAGAGAGGAGCTTAAAAAGCGAACTGCTACTTCGACGAAATGGTTATAACAGTCCGTCTGCCGACCGGACGCTGTAAACTCTGTAAAAACCTTCAAAGCATAGGAGTGACAAAGGACATCGCTTCTGCTTGTAGGAGGAGGAAACAGTGGAGAACGTCCTCTGTTACACACCCTAGTACGGCTGACCTTTAGGGAGAAAAACCAAGAACATTGAGTTACACAAGACCTCCAGCCTCTGGGGGACAATTAAAAGCCTGGTGCTCAACGGGGGAGCTCTGATTCAGAAAGAATGGCGCGGGGTCCACGTGTACAAGGCATCATTGAAAATGCCATTGAAAAGTTAACAAAAATTTACCATTTTCTTGTTTTTAATTAAATACTTAATGTTTAATTTTACACCTTCATCTTCTTTAATTTAACTCAGCTTTCTTAACTATGCAATTAGAGCATTTAAATTGTAAAATAGATTACTTCTTTTTCAGGCAACTTCTTGAATGTAAAAGGTCCTTTTTTTAAACAAGTTTTTTAAAGATATCCATTTTTCTGCTGTTGTGCTCTATAGGGCAGTTTGTTTTCTAATCTAGATCGTTCTTTTTTCTTTATAAGGGCCACCTCAATTTATTAATGTATTTAAAAATTCAATCATTAAACATTCAACGTGTATCGTCGCTCGACGTCGCCCTGCAAACATGAGAGGATGAACGCTTAGTTAAACATGTGTACTTACATCACGGCCTCATCAATCGATTTATACGGTGTTTGATGTATGTTTGACATAACGTAACTGTAGAATATCCAAAAACAAAAAGGGCTTTAAAATTATTTCTTCCAGGAAAAAAATAAATAGAAGTTGTAAGCTGACGTTTTAGTATTCGACGTTCACCCTGACCTCTTTCTTTTTGTCTGACACGAATCCGATAACGCTTGCAAGGAAATGGTAAAAGAGAGCCGTATCACATTCTACACCTCCAATCTTCCAAGTTGAGGGATAAAGTGCCCCTTTTTACAACGCGGCCTCCTTCAATTTTATAGGGAAGACCGCTTTATTAAACCACGTCGAAACGTTAAATTCTCTATTTAAAAATGAGGTGTGTAAAGTTTACCCGAGAGGTTTTTATCGAAATAGGCGATATGGTGATCCCGATGGTTTAATATAAAAGGAGGTTGAGTATATGTTATGTAGAAAAGGAAGGTGGATATCTCTTTGAAACAACGTGACCATGCAAGTATTACAAGGATCGCTCGTCTTATCTGACAATATTGAAACAACTAAGTAATTCACTTATACGCTTCCTCCTAAAGACCTCACGGAATACAAATGGTTTTCAAACTCTACAATCGGCTAAGGCCTATCAAACTTGTAAAAGTGTTTTCTCCTATCAAAACTAAGCCTTTGGGAAAAGCGCTTTGGATAAGCTTCCAAGTTTGTACGGAATTTTTTTTATTCAACTTTTCAAAACTAATAAAGTTTGAAATAAACTAAAAATAATGGCGCTGCGGAACCAGGATCCTAAAGGTAGATTTCTTCTTTTTTTAACGCCTAAAACACCTCATTTTTATTACCACTTAACCCTTTCGAGACCGCAGGCGACTTTAGTTGCCCAGCGGAAACTGCGGGAAGCCTCTCAAAGATATTTAATACCTTCGCTTCCCGTGGCGCTAGCGACGTGCAACAACTGGCAATCTGTTGGGGAAGAAATGAACTACGTGATGATCGCATCACTCGTCGCTTTCTGTTCTTTGCTGGTCGCTAGGAGAAGACGGGGAGAAGTGAGAGGAAAAGTGAGGAGAAAAGTGCTGCGCCAGTAGCGCAGAGAATCCGGCGTCAGGGTTAACCCTCCGCGTTCAGCCAATCGCAGTAGATCCGCAGATCGAACTTCACAGCCTCCGCGGACCTACGCAAAAGACTTTGACCACCACCCCAGGTTGAAAGCCAGACAATCTTCCAACACGTAGCATTTTGTATTAAAAACTTTTTAAGGATGAACGATTGGAAAATGGGACTGTGCCGCACAGATTTGTATAAAAAGTGGGAAATCTCTGTTCCAAACGGGCGCTCGTTACCCCCCCCCCCCCCCCCGAAATCGTTCCCCTTACTTTTAAGATGTATTACAGATGATAAGGCGAGGTGAATTTAATTGATGTTCGGCCAGAGTTGTTGAGGGGTAGACGAGCGGTTCGTGCCTTCGGGAAAGGTCGTTAGAAGAAGTCCGTGCTCGCCCTTCCAAACCACTTTCAATGGGTTTCCAATGCGCATATCTGCTCCCCCCCGACAAACTTCCGACACTTCCAATTTATTCTTTATCCTCCTTCAATTATTATTAGCAGCAAAGAAAAAAAAATTCACCTCCTCAAGATATCTCAAAACCGTCTTTTGAACTCGCCTACTCAGACTAATTTGCTGGTAATTTTGAAAGGGGAGAAACTATCTCAAGTTCGACGGAAATTAGCTTTGAAACTTGAGTTATCCACAATATAATGTCATTAGAATATATTGTAATGATTTAATTTTAATTAATATAATGTAATAAACATTAAGGCTCGTGTTTACATATAAAAAAACTCTTTAAGGAACCCTTTTCTCAAAATTTTCTTGAAAATCCTTACTTGACGTTATTTCGTATTCATGAACCTAACTTGAAGTGATCTGTTCCTTCAAATAAAAGAAATCTTTCCGATTTCCCTCTGTTTTCAAGGTAGCTCTTGAAGTACCTTAAGAGTGCTCGAAGGGAGGGCTCTCATTGGCTGAGAATCAATTCTTGATTTTCACTTAAACCCTTGCCTTAAGGAACAGAAAAGGAATCTTCAAGGTATCCTTTTGATTAAGAAAAGAGAGTTTCAAGGAACGTTCACAAATACGGGTCTGAAAGAAAACTTGATTGGGCGCAGTCATTCGGTAGATTCACGAACTAGAAGCCAACCTGCGCATGCCCAAACATTCCCAAGCATATTAAGAAGGTCCTTAATTAAGGAGTAAATATGTCTCTTGTTCGTTATTTCCATTTTTTTAATTTGTCTAAAATCTGGTAAAATGAACGAGATTGAGTTTTATTCCCCGTATGTTCCCTTTTTTCCAGCACACATTTTAAGGTTAATAAAAAAATATAGCAATGTACGATAAAAATTATAATGTAAACACGAAAGGGAAGAGGGAAAAAAAATTGGATTGTTAGCATTTAGAGCGGGTTTATAAATAACAAGGTAAAGAAGCGGATCCGGGAGTCCTGTGTAAATATCCCAGGGTCATCCCTTCACCAGTCACATCTTGTATTTTGTTAGGAACTCACACAGAACAAAAGTTACCATTTCTAGAGCTGACGAGAACTCGGAAAGGTGGGATTAAAACTTTAGTGGCTCTACTTTACTTTTTTTTTTCTTATGCGGCAAAGTTGCACCTTTTAAATTCTTTAAAGTCTAGCTGTGTTATTTAACGCTTTTAACTTTCTCAAACAGAATTTATTGTAGTAAACTAAGGCACAAATGTTAGACTTCTCTTCCATATTATAAAATCAAAGCAGGACGATTGCAACCAGCTGATCAAATTTTCATAAGAGTCATCGACTTAAAAATTTTCGGTGCTTCATAGATAAGGTCCATATGTCCCGCTTTGGGGAAGGCGGAGCAGTCCCGCTTTCGATGGCTTGGTCCCGTTGAACCCTTGATCCACTTAAAGTGAAGGTAGGGAACAGTGACAAAACCTTCCTGGCTTCAGCTAAAGTGCTCCAGTGTTCAACAGCCTACACAAAGAGTATGGGAAAGAAGACCATACGACCCGCTTTGTGCGGGACAGTACCGCTTCTAAGGTTGTGTCCCGTTCTCCCATGATGTCATAGGGGATGGATAAATGTCTCGCTTGGAGAAATGTCCCGACACTAGAGCACTTTAGCTGAAGCCAGGAAGGTTCTGTCAGTTCCCTACCTTCACTTTAAGTGGATCATGGGTTCAACGGGACCAAGCCATCCAAAGCGGGACCCGCCCTCCCCAAACGTCTTTGGGAAGCCATCTTCCTTTAGGGGAGTTTTTGATTTCTGGACCTTTCTTGGCAGTTTTTGCCCAAGAAAAAACCCTTAAAAATAGTCGCGTTAGTTCTAACACCGGCGATTTTCCTAGGTTTTCAGGAGAGCAAAAATACGAATTGCAATGCATCACCTGTTGGCTAAATCGTGAACTACGCGTTTTCTGTTGGTAATAGGGTTTAACTACCAACAGAATACGATTCTCCACAAAATTTACCATCAGAAACAATGCCAAACTCAACATTGATAAAAATTGAGATAGCCGGTGTTAGAACTAAAGCGACGAAATAACGAACCGATTTTGACACCTGGTAACCTGGATGCTGTTTAGGCCTCAGGTAACCAGAAGCTGAGGGTGGTTTGGGGGGCCCAGGAAGTTCAAAACGAAAAGACCAAAAATTTTTAATTCTGAATCCACCTTTCAAAAAAAGTGTGAAAATAAAATGTCGGTAATACTCGTGATAAAGTTTGCTTAAAAATCGATTTCCGCGAGAAAGAAAAAAAAAATTTACGAATAGGGAAAAAAAGTATACAACGTGCACGTTTCGAGCGAGTAAATATTTGATGAGAACGAGAGCTCGCGTCGGAATCCTCCAATTGTGCCTAAACTACCTGTGTATTGACTCTAATAAAATAGCTTCTCTTCCTATTTCCTTTTTCACGAATACAGAAAACCGAGGATTAAAAAAAATTCAGAGGATGAAAACTTAGTCAATTGTTCCTCGGGTTTCATGAACAAAGGGAAGTAATAATCATATTGAAATGGAAATCATTTCTCAGGCAAGAACTGGAATAAGTTTCATACTTTAATTGTTTGTTTCCGAGACTTCCCGTTCTCCTTTTCATTCCTGAATCTCTTAAAATTAAATCTTTTATTAAATCTTTTTACGGATAAAATTAAATCAATCATTTTAGAAATAAAAGTTTAAAAACCGATATAATTTTGTGGCCTGTCACCTCATTTTCCTACCAAAGAAGCCCCCATCTTCATCAAATGGTGATTTTATGATGGCATCTAGTTTTATAGTAGTTGATAGAACATAAGTAACAAAGGAAGTGGCAATAAATCAATAAAAGCAATCAAAACGGCCAAGTATTTGACAGAGGTAATTTGAAAACTTACATCCATTGACGGTTTGTAACAAGTTTATATTGCTTGAGGCTAGTGGAAGGGATTGGGAGATGCGGGGGACTTTAGGGTTAAAGGATTCGGGTGGATAGGAGGGTGAGACGACCTCTTGTTAATATGAGTCAAGTTGGCGAGCAAACGAGGCATCGCGCTAACTTGTAATGAATGAGCTTTCCATGTTGTTTCAAGAAGACCTGAGTCCCTTTTCTCCTTACAGCCTCCGTATATACAACTTCCGATCTCCCCCTTCCGTCTTTCACCCTCTAAGGCCTCACGTTCGCTGTTATCTCACTTTAATTAACAGAGAGTTACTCCGCGGTACAATTAATTGATCAAAGAAATTTAACTGCGGAAACGAGACCGGGAAAACGAAGATAAATCACGCTTTCACTAATTTAGCTATCACTAAAGTAGGCACCAAAACTCTCATATGTTCCTATTTTTAATTGAGGCGCTCCGGATACGAAGGGCGAACTCGACAATTTTAAAGTTTCTGTTTTTACGAATTTAAAGGGGAAAAAATGGCGAACTCAACATAAAAATTATATGGGTGTATTCACCAAGAGGTCTAGAATCTGAAAATGAAAAAAAAACTGACGTCGAGGGTATAACAATAACTTCTTTAAGGAAGTTAAAAAAATTTTCCGATGTCGAGTTCGCCCTTCGTATCCGGAGCGCCTCAATTGTTTATCATATTAAGGAGGCACAGACATGAAAATTAGTGTATCTTTAGTTCAAGAGAGTGCAGCACTTACGGCCTAAAACAACCACACAACCCACCACAGTTTAAACAAAATAAAGGCTTGTTTTTATTTTTGAATTAATTTAGAAGAGATTTAAGAAGATTTTTTATGGGCGAAACATAAACAATAATATTTAGTCTCGTAAAACAAACGTGTTTTATAACCGGCTATAAACCTGGCCAGAGAGTTAATATTAAAGTTCTATTCAATTTTCGGAACGCGTGATCCGATATTGACCTAACCGAGGAATATGGGGAATTGACCTGCCTGGATAGAAATGTAATATTATCTGACCGTTTGTTTGCATAATTAGCTGCACGATTAACCGTATTATAATAATAGAGGATAGGGAAATCAAGGGGTGAACTGATTGATTCTGGATTAACTGGCCGAAATTGGTGTAGGGATCAAACATAAATTTGTGGTCTTCGGGTTTATTTTAATGAAATCATAATCGGGAATATACTTTCCATTTTATCGTCGAGATGTACAGGGTGCGGCAGGGAAACTTACTTTTTTGAATGGAGAGAGGTCGGAGAGAGGTGGAAATCATTCGTAAGAGGGGTTCTTAAAAGTTTTTTACGAGCTTTGCCTGTTTCCGTCATGCGTTGGACACGGGATCAGCGAGCGTTCGCCGTAGAGGCCTATTTTTCAAACGGTCAGTCGATGGTCGCCACCCAACGTACGGAACCGCTTCAATATTGCTCCCGGAGGTCCAAATCAGTTCCGGAATTCGATTCTGACGTTGGTAGGCACATTCAGAAGGTCTGGCGATGTGATTGGCAGAGGATTGAAGTGGTTCCGTACGTTGGGTGGCGGCCACCGACTGACCTTTTGAAAAATAGGCCTCTACGGCGAACGCTCGCTGATCCCGTGTCCAACGCATGACGGAAACAGGCAAGGGTCGTAAAAAAACTCTAAGAACTCCTCTTTAGAATGTGCCCATTTCCACCTCTCTCCCCTTGTCCGTGGCGCCCAATTAAAAAAAGTAAGTTTCCCTGCCGCACCCTGTAGTTCCCAAAGCTGACGTATGATGATAGGACTTCTGTGGGCTATATTTTCTGCTACGTAGATTACTATCCATTTTATCAAACAGTGCTACTAATTCGAGAATATTAAAAAGTTCGCTTACATGAAAATGGATTTGAAGTCTCTAATTCGTACTATGGAGGTTAATATAATCCATTCACGGTTTAGGTACAAGGATAACCTGCTTTTAGGTTCGCCAGCCTTGCATGTTGACAGACACGTCAAAATGTGCAGAAACGTTGAATACGGTTATTAACCGACGAGCGACATCAAAGCGTGTTCCTTCCTGAATTCGAGTAACCCCCCTTTTCATCCGTACAATAACAGGGCACCCTCCCTATCCCTTTATTAGCCTTTGAATAGCTCATAATTAGCGTAAATCATCTTTTTTATAACGTTTTATTTAACAGTAGAGAGTGGGCCAGTGCGCCGGATTTCTTTGTGGGCCCGACAACGGTGGGATTAGAGAGATCGGGCGGTCGTAAGGAGGTATCGAACCGTGAAGTATCGTCGAGATTTCGGATTTGGCGAATGGCAAATGACAAGCTGGGAATGGGGGTCCGTAAGATGTCAGAGTGATCTTCCCGTGGTCCAGATACTTCTTAACCTGCCCGTTCTCTTCCAAAACGATCCTTTTATTAACACGATCGACCTTCTTCTTGTAATTCCTTTCATGCCTTGCTTGCGACTGATTTTTCTCTATAAAACAACACACTAATAGCCATCAAGGGGAGCTTGAAAAACGGACTGTTACCATATCCTTTTTTCATCATGTGGCGATTGAGCTCAATTTTCAAATCCTTATCCTTTAAAACGCTTTTATATATTTCCTCGGATTAAAAGGCTGATCCTTCAAAACATTATGCAAAAGAAGCGAAAGCAATCCCAATACCTAAAAATTCATTTTTAAGTTTTTCATGTAGAAACGACCAACTTGCTTATGTGTAGCTAAGTAATGTTCGTTCGATTTACAGAGGTCGACAAATACAGATTCGAGCTCCTCTTGTTCTCTTTTGCAAAGACTTTCGTGGTCGTACATGACGAACCCGCGAGGGACATGTTCCATATCATTGTCGATGAGATGGCGGAATTTTATCGCGTTATCGCACATCTTGAAATTTTTATTACACCTTATCTATTCGGAAAGAGTTCAATAAATAATCATATGAAAATTAAGGCGGGCAGATGTTCTTTGATCACTAGGTTTCCAAGATTGGAACTTTAGTAAAAGTGGCCTTCGAGGTGACCTTGGGAAGGCTCAGTGCATTTTGAGGAGGAGTTTGTTGGTCGTTTATCATTCTGAGGTAGAATCTAGTTAAGGGAGAATGCGATTCAGACTATTTTTCCAAGTTATCCTGAGCATGCACAAGCTAAGATAACGGTTTAAATTACTCTTAAACATCTTCCTTTTCTGCCCTTCTTACTTGCTTTCTTGTCTTTTCAAACTAAAATGGCTGAACTATCAGGCTCTTTGGCTTCCTGGAGATATTGCTGGAAAAACTAATGCCGACGGACGTTACCACAATATCGATAAAAACGTACTTGTTTGAAGAGCTTCCAACGAAAACTTCCTAAAAGAGAAGTAACAATATAGGAGGGGAAAGTATAACGGAGGGCGAAGTATATGGGAGGGGAAGTATAACGGAGGGGGAAGTATATGGGAGGGGAAGCATAACCGAGGGGGAAGTATAAGGGAACGAAAGTATAACGGAGAGGGATGCATAAGGGAGGGAAAGTATAAAGGAGAATTTTTCAAGTTAGTTTTTTCGAAAAAATTTTCCCAGTTTTGATTTTTTTTTTTTAAATTTTCCGATTTTTTTTGTAAAAAATTTTCGTTTTTTTTTTTTTTTGAAAAATTTTCTAGGTTTTTTTTTCGAAAAATCCGGGTTTTTGTTTTTAAATGAGCCCTTTTTAACTTTTTTTTTTTTTTTTTTTTTTTTCGAAGTGTCAAGTAGAAATAATGGGCCCCCATATGCAACCCAGTGTTGTAGCGACGCCACTGCCGCGAAGGATGGTTTTTCGAAGATCCCACTCTAAATCAAAATTCCCGCCGTTTTCTCAACCAATGAAATTTAAAAGCGGAAATTAGGCGTAAGCATCTGTTAGTTTTTCCTTTTTCGTGGTTATTTTCACTAAACAAAGACATAATCGCGCTATTTTATTTAATTTTACACATTTTTGTACGATCTATGACGTCACATGATGCAATGTCTGAAAAATCATTTTCAGATTTTCAGAACTACTTTCCATATAACTATTATAAATTCAATTTAATCACATTTTTCTAAATAAACATAAAAAGAAGAAAGTTCGTTTAAAAAAGGGAAATTTTGAGATGATGTAACTGTGCATCACTGGAGAGTAGGGAGTTGGCAGCTCTGGGCGTGTGGGTTTGGGTTATTTTCGTGAATTCGTGAATTTTCCGACGTTCCGTGTGTGTCGATCGAATCGTTGCGTCTGTTGTGTATTATCCGATTGTTAAATTCAAGAAAAAGAGAACTTTTTTTATAATAAGAAGAAAACCACGTGTATCGTTGTGTATTCTACAAATTCAAAATGATGGTCGACAAAGTTGAAATGAGCCTCGATGATATCATCAAGCAGAACAAGCAATTCAAGTACCCGTCGAAACGCGGCCGAGGCGGAAATTCTGGAAGCGGGCAGAAGAGCCCATTTCAAAGGCGAGCCGGAAATAAACCGGCGGTTCGTGGAGGAGGCATACAAAAAAGGAAAAATCAAAATGTCTCCCGCGTCAAAGTTCCGGCCTTCCTAAGGGTAAAAGCTTCAATTTAAAATATCCGACTTCGGACCTTTCTTTTTATCTAAAAATATATTTTCAAAATATAAAATTTTTAAAATATTATATAAAAAATTAAAACGCAATACAAATTGCGGTTAATTTTCGGCGTCTCGGGAATCTTCAAGCACATCCGATCGCCGTCAACGCGCCTGGTGCTCGTTTGAGGCTTTTTCTTTTATTCAAATATGTTGTGGCGGATCCCGAAAAGCCAAAGATGTGACGTGAAAAGGGAACTTTTTTATGAAGAAAAGACTTTTCGTGTGGCAGAACTGTCAGGAGGGGTTTAATATTGCAATAAACATCAAATATTTGGGGTATGAATTCAATTTTATAATTTAAAAACAAAAAATTGTTATGATTTTAGGTATCAAAACACCCTTTATCTGTTTATTAAAAAAAACGTGTCTTATGTTTGTTTAAATTTTTGTTGTTTTGTTTAGGGTGGCGGTGATATCAATGGAAGATGGCAGCACGATTTATTTGATAATTCATTCGGACGTAGGGGGCTTACAACGGCCTCCGGAGGTGGTACTTCCAAGCTTTTAGTCAGCAACCTTGACTATGGCGTATCCAACACCGATATTCAAGTATGTCTTCATATCTTTTTCTTAGTCACCTCTTAATTCAATTATAGGAGCTTTTCACGGAGTTTGGACCTTTGAAATCTGCGACTGTCCATTATGACAAATCCGGACGGTCGTTGGGTACTGCGGAAGTTGTGTATGAAAGGAAAGGCGATGCGGTGAAAGCGATGAAGCAGTACAATGGTGTACCTCTTGATGGACGTCCGATGAACATCCAGTTGACCACTTCTGAAGTACCTGTCAATAAAAAACCAGTACTTAGAGTTCCGAAGAATACGCCGAAAAGAGGGCAAACGACTGGAAGAGGTAACTATTTCATCAAAGCTGCTTAAGACTTGAAGTATTTAACGGGCTCTGTGGCTGAACGGTTAAGTCTTACGGTGGGTTTACACTGAGCGAGGACATCGAGTTTTGCCTCCCAAAATCCTCACAGTGAGAGCTCAACTGAGTCCCCATTTGTTCACTTGTCTGAGCGATCGCCCCTTTTCGCGGTACCGCCTCAGCTGAGTGAGTCGTCAGAAAAACTCATGCAGTACAAACCCATCTGTAGCCACTCACCGTGGAGTCTGAGGTTCAATCCCAAGGCTGTGTTGAATTTCTGTTTGAAAATAGGATCTCCTCGCCATAGTCCACAGGTCATTATGTCACCAGAGTTGGCTAAAAATGGATGCCTGGGCAATATGGCGAGAGCCCCCTGCCTGGGCCCTTAGGTACAATCCCTGGGCCATGTAGGGGGTTTCTGTTAGGAATAATATCTCCATGGCAGTCTGCGGATTATATTGTCACTTGGGTGGCTCCAATCTGGTACCATGGCAATATGGCAAGAGCCCCAGCCTAGGCCCTTTCTCTATTCTGAGGCTGGAGGGATTTTTGCTTGGAAATACAGTTTCTTCTATGTTGCGGGTCATGTGGTAAGGTCACTCGTCTGAAGTTGGCTCCCAACAGGTGCCATGGCAACGTGGTGAAACCCCCGTCCTGGGCCCCCGTCTTTTCTTCTAAATCTACCTATTTTTGATTTTTCATGTTTTTTCACATTTACAGGTCGAGGTATGAAACGAGGAGGAGGCGCTGGACGAGGTGGAAGAAGATCAGGAGCGAAACCGCCAACTGCCGAACAACTCGATGCCGAATTAGACGCATACGTCAACAAAGTTAAATAATTAGGATCCTCATTTTTTCCCCCCATTATTTTTAGAAATTGTGTCTTATTTCATTTTTCATCAATTATTTATAGCCCTGTCGGCTAAATAAAAGTGTTCATGTACCACAGTTTTGTCTTAGTTTCATCTTTTTATCAAATATTTTACAAAAATAAAAGTGTACCATAAATTATCATTTATCAATCAAAAGAATCCTCCCTATTATTTTAGCTCATATGTCTCGATTTTAGTTTTGATCAAATCCAACGAAAACATGTTTTTTGTCATGTTTTTCCCGTTTGCTGTCACTTTTACGTTTTGCTATTAAGGTTCATGTACTATTTGTAGTACATTTTGTATATAATAATTTCAGAATTGTTTAGATTGTAATATTAGATCAGAGTACAATGATTGTGCTGGATTTTGAAAAAAAAATTCGTAATCTACTGAAAGAAAAAAGAAAAAATAACCAAAAAAGTTAAAAATTAAATGAATTTTTTTATTATGAAGTGTTTATTTTATCCAGCCTATATGAAATATCAGGTGGGAAGCTAAGGAAGTTGGTAAAACTGTCTAAAATCTATGCAGAGTGCCCCAATTAGAGTGGACCAGCAATTTTACGGCAAAGCATTTAGTCCTAGACTATTTTTGGACTATATGAAGGATCAAGTGGGAAGCTAAAGAAGTTGGTAAAACTGTCTAAAACCTATGCAGGGTGTCCCAACTAGATTGGACCAGCAACTCAACGGCAAAGCATTTAGTCCTAGAAAAAAAAAGTTAAATGTTAACCCCCCTTATTTTTGGACTATATGACGAATCAAGTGGGAAGCTAAAGAAGTTGGTAAAACTGTCTAAAATCTATGCAGGGTGTCCGAACTAGAGTGGACCAGCAACTTAGCGGCAAAGCATTTAGTCCTAGAAAAAAAATTAAATATAAAACCCCCTTATTTTTGGACTACATGAAGTATCAAGTGGGAAGCTAAAGGAGTTGGTAAAACTGTCTAAAATCTATGCAGGGTGTCCCAACTAGAGCGGACCAGCAACTTAACGGCAAAGCATTTAGTCCTAGAAAAAAAAAAGCTAAATGTAATCCCCCTCATTTTTGGACTATATGAAGTATCAAGTGGGAAGCTAAAGAAGTTGGTAAAACTGTCTAAAATCTATGCAGGGTGTCCCAACTAGAGTGGACCAGCAACTTAGCGGCAAAGCATTTAGTCCTAGAAAAAAACAAGTTAAATATAAACCCCCTTATTTTTGGACTATATGAAGTATCAAGTGGGAAGCTAAAGAAGTTGGTAAAACTGTCTAAAATCTATGCAGGGTGTCCCAACTAGAGCGGACCAGCAACTTAACGGCAAAGCATTTAGTCCTAGAAAAAAAAAAAAGCTAAATGTAAACCCCCTCATTTTTGGACTATATGAAGTATCAAGTGGGAAGCTAAAGAAGTTGGTAAAACTGTCTAAAATCTATGCAGGGTGTCCAAACTAGAGTGGACGAGCAACTTTACGGCAAAGCATTTAGTCCTAGAAAAAAAAAGTTAAATGTTAACCCCCTTATTTTTGGACTATATGACGAATCAAGTGGGAAGCTAAAGAAGTTGGTAAAACTGTCTAAAATCTATGCAGGGTGTCCGAACTAGAGTGGACCAGCAACTTAGCGGCAAAGCATTTAGTCCTAGAAAAAAAAATTAAATATAAAACCCCCCTTATTTTTGGACTACATGAAGTATCAAGTGGGAAGCTAAAGAAGTTGGTAAAACTGTCTAAAATCTATGCAGGTTGTCCAAACTAGAGTGGACGAGCAACTTTACAGCAAAGCATTTAGTCCTAGAAAAAAAAAAGCTAAATGTAAACCCCTCATTTTTGGACTATATGAATTATCAAGTGGGAAGCTAAAGAAGTTGGTAAAACTGTCTAAAATCTATGCAGGGTGTCCGAACTAGAATGGACCAGCAACTTAGCGGCAAAGCATTTAGTCCTAGAAAAAAAAAAAGTTAAATATAAACCCCCCTTATTTTTGGACTATATGAAGTATCAAGTGGGAAGCTAAAAAAGTTGGTAAAACTGTCTAAAATCTATGCAGGTTGTCCAAACTAGAGTGGACCAGCAACTTTACGGCAAAACATTTAGTCCTAAAAAAAAAAGTTAAATGTAAACCCCCCTTATTTTTGGACAAGGAATCAATTCCATTTGGTAGCTTTTGGTTTTGGTATACAGGGTGACGCAAAGAGGTGCCAACTTCGTTTTTTAGAACCAAAAAACGCTTTTGCCATTCCATCCATATCCCTCTAATGGGTATAGTGTAGGTAACTCCAAAAACACTGAGGGTAATGTAATAACTTCTCTCTGAAAAAATAAGGGAGAAAAAGCTTCTTTTTTTTCTGTTAGGTAACATAAAGGAAAAATTTAATCTCTCCTTTTTTAACTCAAAGAAAAGAGCCAAAAAAATCAATAACTTCCTTTAAAAAAAAGCTAAATTGTAAGGGAAATTAATTATTTTCAGAGAAATAACACCGTTGGCAACACTGTCCGGCCAGACTGTTCCTCCACACCTTATTACACAAGGTTAAGAAACTTTCTGATTCTCTCTTGTGTCGCCTTCATCCTCGTAAGTTTCTCTCACATTTATTCATAAACATCCGAACCATCCGTTGTTCAAACGTACCCATTCATTTATTTTTATATATAAATAATCTTAGTATACCGAATAAATTTAGTCTAACTAATAATCCGACGTTGATTTTCAGGCCAAAATGGGAAGAAGGCCGGCGAGATGGTAAGCACTTGTTATTTTCTAATTTCAACATTTTTTTTACCCTACTAACAAAAATCTTAATCAATATTATCTTATAATCTAATTATTAGTTAAATTAATCTATTTTTTGCCTAATTATTAGTACCTAACTTCAAATTCGTGAATAGCATAAAGCTAACCTTACCTAGTAAACATGTGAATTGAAATATGTTGTCCAAAATGATGAATAAGGCTCTGAAATAAACTAAATGTTGATATTTAAGGGACGTAATTCTGATAAAATGAAGATAATTGTGTAGTTTGATGAGTTGGAACTTTGATTTACTTATATTTGAATGTTTCTTTTTTTTAGTTATCGCTACTGTAAGAACAAGCCGTATCCGAAATCTCGGTTCTGTCGTGGTGTTCCTGACCCGAAAATTAGGATTTTCGATCTTGGAAAGAAGAAGGCGCGTGTAGAAGATTTTCCTCTCTGCGTCCATCTTGTTTCGTACGAATATGAACAGCTTTCGTCTGAAGCGCTTGAAGCTGGACGTATCTGCGCTAACAAGTACCTAGTTAAGAACTGCGGTAAAGATCAGTTCCACATCCGTATGCGACTCCATCCTTTCCACGTTATCAGAATCAACAAAATGTTATCGTGCGCTGGAGCTGATAGGTAAGCTCTCAATAATATTACTTATTATTGTGCAATAGGGCTATATATGATGAATCAGGCTCAGATACTTGTATATGTTGATACTTAGGGACGTAATTCTGACATTCTTATGCATTTTCTTAAATTGATCGTTGATGAATGTGGATTTAATGTTTTCTTCTTTATAGGCTCCAGACTGGGATGAGAGGAGCTTTCGGTAAGCCTCAAGGTACGGTAGCTCGAGTCCATATTGGGCAACCTATCATGAGTGTCAGGTCGTCCGACAGGTACAAGGCCACTGTCATCGAAGCGCTCAGGAGAGCCAAATTTAAATTCCCTGGACGTCAAAAGGTATACAACATTAAAATCCCAACCCTCATCTTATTTTTTCTGTTGTAGATTTACGTTTCCAAAAAATGGGGTTTCACCAAATACGACCGTGAAGAATATGAAACCTTGAGGAACGACAACAAACTTCAAAACGACGGCTGCAATGTCAAATTCAGATCGTCCCACGGGCCGCTTGAGAACTGGAGAAAAACCCAAATTGAAATCTCCCAAGCTGTATAATGTTTTCAATAAAACATGTTTTTAAATCTGTCTTCTTCAAAATAGATAACCTACAAATATATACCCAATTTTTTTCAATGATGCACTTTTGTGCTGTCTGTAGACTAGCCATTTGTCTGACTATTTAGGTGGTTGCGAGATGTGTCCAGAGTGTTATGGACATGCCTCAGGTCTACGATACAGACCGTCTGGCAACCATCGCTAGACTTTTCTCGTTGGACCATCCCTGCAAGTTCTTGTCTATGGTAGTTCAGATCAACGAGAATAGAAGGACATGGTCCTTAGTCTAGGTTCGTCACGTTCCAAAATTTTTTAGTCTGTCTCTAACAAGCATAAAGGTTATTGTGTTTGCATAACCTTGCATGGTGCACGAGTCATTCGAGGAGGTGCCAAGGCTCTATGCCGAATCATGGTCAAAATTAAGGTTGGAATACACTGCGGGATTCTGCAATCTCATAAGCTCTTCAGAATTTGGATAATTGCTGGCCATTGTGCTGGTTAACCATAGTCAACGGGATACTTGAAATATTCAAGCAGTAGTTGCCCAACTTGTAGACCTAAGTTTCCTGCTGGCGCGTACAAAGGCTTAAGAAACTGAATGCCCAGTAGCAAGCTTTTGTCTAGTCTGGTGTCGTCACTCATGGAAGAGCCAAGGCTCTATGCTGTCATAGTCAAAATCAAGGTTGGAAGATGCTGTGGGGTTCTGCGATCTCATAAGCTCTTCAGAATTTGGACAATTTCCGAGCATTGTGTCTCCGGTTATCCATTTCTGATGGAAGAACTGCAATATTTGATCAACCAATAGCTTCCCAACTCATAGACCTAAGTTGCAATTGCCTGCTGGTTACTGCAGGCTTACACAAAGGCTTAAAAAAACGTAAGGCCACCTATTCTGCGACATCACCTCTGAAATTTTGATCCATTAGCTCCAACGAACTGTTTTGTCAGCTGTGTGTTTTTGACTCAAAAGCATTTGTTTCTGAATCATATGGTCAAAAATTTTGCTCACAAATTTCGTGAAGAATAAAAATGGGAACTCCATTGTTCAACGCTGTAGCAACCAGGAATAAAAAAGTAATTTTTAAATTAAATTTCTATTAATGTAGTTATAATTGGTTAATTTTTCTGTAGGTAATCAAGCAAGGGGTTTTTGAAGCAGAATTAAATGAGCTTTTGACCCGAATGCTTTCTGAAGACGGTTATTCGGGTATAGAACTTCGGCAAACCCCTTCTCGCACGGAAATCATTATTTCGGCTACTCATACTCAAAGTGTGCTTGGCGAGAAAGGTCGACGGATTCAAGAGTTGACAGCTCTTGTCCAAAGACGTTTCGGTTTCTGCGATAGAACCGTTGAGCTTTTTGTTGAAAAAGTCAAACATCGAGGACTCTGCGCTATAACGCAGGCTGAATCGTTGAGATACAAGCTAATCGGAGGCCTTCCAGTACGAAGGTTCGATTTATAACAAAAAGGGTCTTTACAGACTAATGAGCAACGAATCTTTTTTTCTTTGTAGAGCTTGTTATGGAGTTTTGAGGTTCATCATGGAAAGCGGGGCAAGAGGCGCTGTTATAACGGTCAGCGGAAAACTTCGCGGGCAGAGAGCGAAATCCATGAAATTCACCGACGGAATCATGATTCACAGCGGAAACCCACCAAGAGAATGCGTCGAATCTGCGACCAGACATGTCCTATTAAGACAAGGTGGACATTTTAAAATTGATAGCTTTTTTATTATTTTTATTTCAGGAGTGTTGGGCATACGAATTCAAATCATGTTACCGCATGATCCAACTGGAAAATGTGGAGTCAAAAAATCTCTTCCAGATCATGTCATTATTCATGAACCCAAAGAAGATCTTTTATCTTAAACTTTTAATCTTTTATATTTTAAAAACTACTTCATATAATAAAAATGGGTTTTTTCAATAATTTGTTTAACTGGCTAGAGGAAACACTACTTTTCTGATTATTTTTGCGAGAATTGAAGTTTGGGACAGAAATTGCGGTGGTTTAGCGAAAATAGACGGCCAGAAGGCCATATTGCGTAAGGATCTTTTTGACCCTTGGGGTCTCCATGACCCATCCTTTAAAACAAAGTCTGAGATGTTTGTTTTGCTTGCTAATTTTGTAAGATATGCCTATAATTTGACGAATATTTTGGGCCAGAGGAAACAACAAGCTTTTTAATTATTTTCCTGAGTGTTGCAATTGAGGTGAATATTTTGGACAGAAATTGCGATGGTTTGGCGAAAAAAGAAGGCCAGAAAACCCATTTGTGATGGGATCTTTTAGACCCTACGGGGTCTCCAAGACCCATCCCTTAATACGTAGTTTCTAGCAACTAGCAAGTTCTGCTGTATGAAGTTTTTAACCGCTAAAATTGTTTTGGTGAACGCCTATACAAAGAATCTTTAATTTATGCCCGACGAAATATTCTTGCTATACGTGTAAAGTGGGACATTCGCATTTCACTTATTATCGTAAGTTGATAACAACCTTGTAGCATGAGAAAAAGACAAGAAGCCCCTTCATAAAAAAGACAAAAGGCCTCATATTACGACATAAAGTTTCCCTTTTTAAAAAATTCCTTCCAACTTCAAAACTACTAAATAGGTAAGATTTACATAATTTCCCTCTTTAAAATCATCTCTTTTATCTTCAAAATAGTTCAAAATAATAAGATTATTTAAATTTCCCACATTGTGTCAGCGGTGACGTCTTCCAAGGACGTTACCTGTTGATGGGGTGGGGCTGGGAAAGCTTTCTGAAGATCGTTTGTTTTGAGTTTGGTTGACGGGCGTGTTCACTTCTTTTGCATTCCCTTCTGAAAATGTTTTTAATTTTTAAATGATCCTTTTAATCATTTTTTAAATTTTATTATGACTTTTTAAAAACACCCTACTCTTGAATAGAAATTCACTTTTATCGAATTGACCTACTACAAGGTAAGACCGTATATAAATAGTTAAAACAATTTTGGATTACACTAAAATAGAACTTTAAATTTTTAAGGAGTACTTAAGATAAAAAGTGGCTTCCTTATCTATATAGGCCCTCCATGTTTCCTAGTTTTGATGGGGCTTCCAATTGTGGGTGCAAATTTTGATTTCTAATTGTTGATGGGGGTCTTAACTTTCTCAAAGAAAAGTTATTATATTACCCTTCTTGTCTTCTTTTTGCAAAATGGTCGGTAACATACAGGCTGACGAGACGAAGGCTCCGAGTTGGTATGTTACCATCTTCCATTACCATAGGGTTGTCTGGAAGTTTTTTCAGCAAAATTTTACTCCATTTTCTTTTAATATTTTCGTAGTTATCGTGTAAATGTAGCTTTTTCTCGACTTTGCCTAATCGTGGGGAAATCATCGTAAATCAGAAGAATAGGGATTATCCGTTGAAAAACTGACAAAAATCCTATTTAAAAAATGGTTTTTCTCAGCCTTACGATCGCAGAAGACTCCTGTGAATTTGATTTCCTAGATTTTTAGGTGTAGAAAACAAGAAAATTGCCACGTACCGCAGAATCCGCTTGCTGCGAATTAAAAAAAAGGGGGATTCTTGGCCTAATGACTGAGGAGAACTCGGGGAAATGCAATATTAATGAAGTTCCTATGGCAGAAAGTCAGAAAAACGTGGTGGTTTCTCAGTGCTACACTACAAATGTTACCTGTTCTAAATAGGTCTTTCTTGCGTGAAGACCTGTTCTAAATAGGTCTTTCTTGCCTGAAAACCTGTTCTGAATAGGTTTTCTTGCCTGAAAACCTGTTCTGAATAGGTCTTTATTGCCTGAAAACCTGTTCTGAATAGGTCTTTCTTGCCTGAAAACCTGGTCTAAATAGGTCTTTCTTGCCTGAAGACCTGGTCCAAATAGGTCTTTCTTGCCTGAAGACCTGTTCTAAATAGGTCTTTTTTGCCTGAAGACCTGTTCTAAATAGGCCTTTCTTGCCTGAAGACCTGGTCTAAATAGGTCTTTCTTGCCTGAAGACCTGGTCTAAATAGGTCTTTCTTGCCTGAAGACCTGTTCTAAATAGGTCTTTCTTGCCTGAAGACCTGTTCTAAATAGGTCTTTTTGCCTGAAGACCTGTTCTAAATAGGTCTTTCTTGCCTGAAAACCTGTTCTAAATTGGTCTTTCTTGCCTGAAGACCTGTTCTAAATAGGTCTTTCTTGCCTAAAGACCTGTTCTAAATAGGTCTTTCTTGCCTGAAAACCTGTTCTAAATAGGTCTTTCTTGCCTGAAAACCTGTTCTAAATAGGTTTTTCTTGCCTGAAAACCTGTTCTAAATAGGTTTTTCTTGCCTGAAAACCTGTTCTAAATAGGTTTTTCTTGCCTGAAAACCTGGCAAAAAGATGTATTAAATTTAAGATTTCTTGTTTTAGATGGCGAAGAAACGTACACTGTCAGGAAACGTCGGGATCGGCGTTTTCGTCCTTGCTTTACTCTTCACCGTAATCGCATTCTGCTCTTCAAGCTGGCTCGTTTCCGACTACCGCATCAGCGGAGCACATTTTAACCGCCTCGGCCTCTGGACCCACTGTTTCCGCTCTCTTCCCGACCCACGTGATGAATATCAAAGGCGATTTTTCGTCGGATGTCGCTGGGTCTACGATCCGTTCACCACAGGATACGATGAAATTCGAGGATACCTCATGCCTCGTATGTACTCCTCGCTGAAACCTCACACTCAATAATTCTTTTTTTACAGCATTCATCATTGTCACGCAATTCTTCTACACATTAGCATTCATCGGTGTTTTAGCTGCCTTTATTTTAGTCCTTATGTTCTTTTTATGTTTTGGGCCAGATCAAAAGCATTTTGTCAACCTAACATTATTGATTGGTTTAATTATGTCCGTAGTTGGTAAGTTTTTCTTTAAAAAATTCGAATCAACATTAATTTCCTTTTTTTTAAGGTGTCTGTAGTGCCTTAGCCGTCATAGTTTTTGCTATATGGGCCAATACGGATGGCTGGATGCCTGGACACGATAATAACTTCTTCGGATGGGCTTTCGCCTTAGCGGTCGCTGGTACAATCGCTTCTTTGATCGCTGGAGGTTTATTTTTAGTCGAAGGCATCGTACAAAAGAAAAAACGAAAGTATTTAAAAGAATCTCAAACTAGGTTCGAAATGGAGCAAGACACTAAAGCTTAAATATTACACAAGTCAATAAGATAAGCAAAAAAAAGACCAAAATGAGGGTTGTGTGCTAAAATACTGTTGTCAGCTCTATATTTTAATTTTTTTTTTAATTATTATTTGAGGTCTCATTTAATTGGATATATTCAGCGTTATAATGGCCACAATAAAAAGTTTTATGCTTTATTTATAGCCTTATTTCTTCATTTAAAAAACGTCAATTAATAATTTAAATAAAAAATACGACAGCAATATTTTAGTGCCTATTATATCCCCTCCTAAACATTAGTTTTTTTTATAACAATAATTATTTATAATTAATATGAAACGATTTCCGTCCATAAAAAGCACAAATCTGTACTTTTGTATTAGTTTTCAAGTTTAGGAAAAAAGGAAGATTTCTTCCAAACGATCTGTGGTTAATTAACCGTCCGATTTTTGTCCAATCAAATTAAAGACTTATTCGGTATAAAAATTTTTTTAGCTATTTTATAGTTCTAATATAGTTGATTGTAATTTGAAGTATTTTTGCTTCAATTTTTACCTTTATTAATTTCTATTTTGTAAGTTTGCACAGCAAACCGTTGTACTTTTGCTTTATTTTTTACAAAATAAATAAGATAAAAAATTGAAATTCGCTTTTTTAATGTTTATAACACTGATATTTTGAGCACTTCTGTGCCATTTTTGTGCCCAAGTTATGTTCAAGGTATCCTTTAGTCTGAGGAGAGGTTCAAGGAACATTTATCGGCTCTGGGACACCCTGTGCACCAAAATCAAAATTCGTTAATTGCAATCAATTGAGGCGCTCCGGGTACGAAGGGCGAACTCAACATCGGACAAAATTTTTTTTTCATGTTCAGATTCTAGAACTGAATACACCCATATAATTTTATGTTGAGTTCGCCCTTTTTCCCCTTTAAATTCGTAAAAACCGATATGCGGCAAAGCTCTAACTGCGATATCCGAGCGGGTACGAAGGGCGAACTCCACATCCTAGTCCACAACCCCCACTCCTTTTCCCATTCCAGGGCATGACTTTTCTGTTGAGTTCGCCCGTAACATAAAACTTTAAAATGTGAATATCTCGAAACTACGTTTTGTTGAGTTCGCCCTTCGTACCCGGAGCGCCTCAATTCTTTGTCAAAATACAAGGGATGATTACATTTAACTTTTTTTAGTAGGATGAAAATTATATAAGTTATACAGGGTGGTCCATCTAGTTGGGTCAAAATTCATGAAAAAAAGTGCTTCAATGAAAAAATGTTCAAAGTAAAAGTTGCTTAAAATTGAGCGTAGAATTGATTAAAAGCATAAAAACATAGGGTTCCCATTTTAAAATAACGAAATCAGCACCTCTCTGCTCTGCGCCACCCTGTATACCAAATCGTCGCGTTAGTTCTAACACCGGATAAGTCATTTTTTATCAATTTTGAGTTAGACACAGTTTCTGATGGTAAATTTTGTGGAGAATCGAATTCCGTTGGTAGCTTAACCCTATTACCAACAGAAAACGCGTAGTTTACGATTTAGCCAACAGGTAATGCATCGATTCCAATTTCCAATGAGAAATTAATCCGTATTTTGGCTCTCCTGAAAACCTAGGAAAAATGACTTATCCGGTGTTAGAACTAACGCGACGAATTGCTGGTCCACTCTAGTTGGGACACCCTGTATAAACAAGTTTTGAAGGGTAAAATTCAAAATAACTTAAAACAAGTTGGCAAACTTGTTTCGTAGCATCTTCGTACAAACTTGCTGTTGCCTTATCGCCGTTTATTTATATCAAATTATTGATTAATTAAAAATTCTTGTGTTGTCGATCTTACATAAAGGAGCGATAGTTTGGTAGATGGTAGGGAGAAGTAATTAAATAGTACGTGACTCGAGTGGCTTCTTGATGGGGGGGATTTCGTCTCTGTTTGCCCAAGTGATTCAGTTTGACCTCTAAAATAGAAATTTCACAAATCACGATTCCAGTCTGGCAGCCGCCTTTCTCGAAAGCCCATCTCGCCTTCTTTTTATATTAACTGTTTTTTCTCTCTTTTCTTCGTAAATTGATGTTTACACGTGTGTTAGCGAAACGCCTCTCACGTGGAGTTTTTCTCATTAACCGTAATTCTTATCGTACGTCTAGCGTCGTCTTCAAAATGGAAAAAATCGACAAAGAAGAGCTTAAAAAACGTCTTGATCCCATCCAGTATCATGTGACGCAAGAAAAAGGGACCGAACGGTAATTTATCCATATATGGCCTCAATTGGCCTCAATACCTTATTTAGACTCATAACTCTTCAATTTTTTTTCTTCCATCAGTCCCTTCTCTGGGAAATACAACAAAAACTACGATGAAGGAACCTACACTTGCGTAGTTTGCGGCCAGGAGTTATTTTCGTCCAAGACTAAATTTGACTCCGGTTGCGGTTGGCCTGCTTTTAACGACGTGCTTGACAGAGGACTTGTCAAGCTTTCTAAAGACACTTCTTTGGGTAATTAATCTTCATAATTACCAATTATTCCAGTATTTTGCTAATTGCATTGCTTTTTTCTCTCTCTCTTCTGCCCAAATTTTGTGGGCTTCAATTATAGGGAAATCAATTTATTGCTTTATAAGGTATTTTGCAATTAGTCCAATTAACTTATCAAAAAGGGGTTTTTTGCACCATATCTTGATTGGTAGGTTTCTAATTTTTTTAACCACGTGGGCTTATATCATAAGTGGGATCTCCCACTTGAAAAGATGATTGGACAGCTTCTGGAGTGGATGTAAATCTTGAAATTTTCTGGTTTTAAAATGTTTTTGATAAAAATTTCATATTTTAATGTGGAGTTGTTGGGAGAATATTTTCATAAGCTAAAACTTATGAGCATTTTTCGTAATTTTTGTCCTATTTTTCAAAGCAGTTGGCCAGCCTGAAAATCTCAAAAAACGCCACTTTGGGCCCTGAAGAGTTTATGAAGTTAGAAGACCCCTCGGGGCCCCCCCAAAAAAAAATTGTTTTCTCAAAGAGGGGAAAAGTAACCGATTTTTCAGATTTTCAAAGGTTGAAAAATTCGGCAAAAATCGGTTATTTTATATTTTAATCTGGAGTTGGGATTATGTATATTTTCATAAGCTAAAACTTATGAGAATTTTTCGTAATTTTTGTCCTATTTTTCAAAGCAGTTGGCCAGCCTGAAAATCTCAAAAAACGCCACTTTGGGCCCTGAAGAATTTATGAAGTTAGAAGACCCCTCGGGGACCCTAAAAAAAATTGTTTTCTCAAAGAGGGGAAAAGTAATCGATTTTTCAGATTTTCAAAAGTTGAAAAATTCAGCAAAAATCGGTTATTTTATATTTTAATCTGGAGTTGGGATTATGTATATTTTCATAAGCTAAAACTTATGAGCATTTTTCGTAATTTTTTTTCCAATTTTTCAAAGCAGTTGGCCAGCCTGAAAATCTCAAAAACGCCACTTTGGGCCCTGAAGAATTTATGAAGTTAGAAGACCCTTAGGGGACCCAAAAAAAAAATTGTTTTCTTAAAGAGGGGAAAAGTAACCAATTTTTCAGATTTTCAAAGGTTGAAAAATTCGGCAAAAATTGGCTATTTTTCCCAAGTTAAAGTTTTTTTTGCTTCCTTGGAGGTCTACAAACTGCCTGAATTTTCGGGGCCTCAAGTGGTGTGTTTTTTGAAATTTTGAGGCTGGCCCTCCACTTAAAAATTAAAAAAAAAATTAGGAAAAGAACAGCTTTCTATAACAGAGTGGGGCATAATCGTAACTATATTTTGTTCATAATTTTTCAGAAAATCGAATTTTTTATGATTTAAAAACCACATTTTTACGATTTTTTGAGAAAAATATTAATTTTGTTATAAAATTCGCTACTTTCTAAAAATCCAAATAACAAGTAATTAATTAACAAAAATAGAATTTTCTGTATATCCCTATTATTGTTTTTTTCCATCATGATTATTGCTATTTAACTTTTTTAAATAGTTTACCAAAAATTCACGTATAAAAAAATAAATCAATTTTTTGAAATAATTTTAAAAATTTTAAAACCAAGGGTATTCATCGATTTTTTATGAAAAGTTAGTTTTTCCTTCTTCCCTCATGTGTTTTCAAGGGAAAGTAATTTTTTTTTTCTGAATGCCAACTAATTATTTTATCAACATCTTTGCCCTCATTTTAGGTAGTTTTTATCATTCTTATCTTGAATTGGGTTGGTTATGTAACAAAAAAATTGTCCACTTTAAAAATTTTGTTGAAAAAAAAAAAGCATTGCAGTTTTCTAGAATTAACATATTTTCACACATTCCTTAAACGCCTTTGCTCATTAACCTTTAAGTACATCATCTTTTCCATTATAATCGCCTTTACATAAAATACTTCATGCATAACATCTTATAAATTTTAATAAACTTTTACTTTAAAGTAAAGGCGATTTCCTGTCGTTTTCCCTAACCTGAGAAAACTTATCTGTATGGGTTTTTTTTGGTGAAGGGCTAAATAAGCTGGTTTTTGAAATTTTTAAACTGCTTCAACGCTTTTTATGTTTCATTGTTGTCTAATTTATTTTGATAAATGGGTCGCTTTATTCTAATATGCCTAGATGTTAACAGATAAGTCTTCTTTTCCAAATAAAAAAATAAATTTAAGAAGAAAATCCCATTTTTAATGCACTGTTTTTAAAAGTGAGCATGAATTTTGTTTTAAATGGTGTTGGATCTTTTGCATGGATTTATATTTATCCTGTGAGGGTTTGTATATATGCTAATATGGGATTTTTCTCTTTTTTCTTCCTTTTTTTATTCTCCTGGCTTTTTCATCATCTTTCCTTTTCCTTTCCCTGTCCCCGATGTTTCTAAAGTTGGAGCGAACCTACTGTTATTGATCGCAAACCCAGGTAAAATCCGGACCGAAGTCCAGTGCTCGAAATGCGACGCTCATCTCGGACATGTCTTCGACGACGGCCCTCGTCCTACAGGAAAGCGATTCTGCATCAACAGCGCTTCGATCGACTTCATCAAAAAAGCCGATTGATTCTCCGCCGATTGCGCCTTATAAAATCAAAATAAAATTTTATATTACCGTGTGTTACACTAATCCTTTAGCTTTTACTTTTTTTCATAATCTAGTCCTTAATAACTTAAGTACAAAATTTTCACTTTTTCTTTCGCCACTTTAGTTATCCAAATGCAATATTCATGTGATAAATTCGGATATTTTTCCATTGTGGACAGGCAATATTTAATTAAGGCTTTTTTTGGGTATTTGTGCTGTGTTTTTTTCTTTAAATTGGGTATTATATTTTTTACTATCGGTGTCTGTATTTTGATAACAAAATATTTTTAATAAATTCCGAGCAACGTTTAAATTATTTGTCCTGTAAACGATATTAATCATTTGTTTTTATTAATAAAATTATTATTTCTAATTTTTTGTTTTATTTTTAACCCTTTCGAGACCGCAGGCGACTATAGTTGCCATTCGCGCTTTTCGTTTGGAGACCGCAGGCGACTTTAGTCGCCCAGCGGCGCCAGCGGGAAGCCTCTCTAAAAAATTTAATACCTTCGCTTCCCGTGGCGCTAGCGACAAGCAAAAACTGGCAATCTGTTAGAGAAGAAATGAACTACGTGATGATCGCATCACTCGTCGCTTTCTGTGCTTTGCTGGGCGCTGGGAGCGGTCGTGGAGAAGAGGGGCAAAGAGAGGGGAAAAGTGCTGCGCCAGTAGCGCAGAGAATCCGGCGTCTGACGCGGTCTTGAAAGGGTTAAAGACCTTGAACTATGAGATATCTATTACTTTTTAATCTGTAGTATTTTAATCATTTTTTAATATTACAATGGCTAAATCGCTTCTTGACGGCAATAATTGTGTTAAAGATTTTCTGAAAGGAATCCAGGTGTCTTTTCCTGGATTATGTGTTGATGTTGATTCTCAGGTTGTTTTTATTAATAAGGTAAGATTGTTTTTTATTTAAAGATTTTATTTTGTTTTAAAGAACCGAGGGAACAATGTAGCCGTTATAAGCGGTGGAGGATCTGGCCATGAACCATTTGCCGCTGGTAATTCATCCTATTTTTTGCCTGCTAAAACCGTTTTTGTTAGGATTTGTGGCAGACAATATGCTTACTGGTGTCGTCTGTGGTGCTGTTTTTGCATCTCCGCCGTCAAAAATGATTTTAAACGCTATGATAAACTTAATGGAGACAAACAAAGGAGGGATTTTGGTTTTGATTATGAATTATACTGGAGACAAACTTAATTTTGGGATGGCGATTGAAAGATTGAAGCAAAAAGGACTTCCTGTACGTTTCTAGCCTTATTAGAGTCCTTAATCACTGACCCACTTTTAGATAGAAAGTGTTTTGGTTTCAGACGACTGTGTGGATTTGTTAAAAGAGGAAAGTAACTCTGTTGGACGTCGTGGCTGCTGTGGAATTTCTCTTATATCAAAAGCATGTTATTTTCACATTAGTTAACCTACTTATATTAACCTATCAAATTAAGATCATAGGAAATATGTCGATGAATGGTTTTGATTTGATATCTTTAAAAAAAGAAGCTGAAGAAATAAATTCAAGAATTTTTACATTAAGTGCTGCCTTGGAACCATGCACTTTGCCTGGAAATTCTGCTTCTCTTTGGCACCTGGAAGACAATGAAGTGGAAATTGGAGTTGGAGTTCATGGAGAAAAAGGAATGAAAACCATAAAAGTAAACTTTCTTCTTTTTTTTCCTTTAAAAAACTTCTTTTTAGCTAAAAAGTTTAGACGATTTGGTCAAAACACTTCTCGATTATCAAGCAAAGTTAATCGACATAAACTCTAACGGAAGTTATGTACTAATGGTAAATAATCTTGGGATTTGTTCAGACTTAGAAATGTATTCAGTCGCACATAAAGTTGACGTTGAAATAAGTATTTTAAGTTTTATTTTTATTTTATAATATTTTTTAAATCCCTAGAAAAATGGAAAATTCATGTCAAAAGATTCTATGTTGGAAAATTGATGAGCTCATTAGACATGAAAGGGATACAGTTAACATTTTTTGATATAACAGGAAAAGAAGGATGGCTTGATCATTTAGATGTTGATACTGAAGCTTTTGGCTGGCCTTTCAAAGCTCTCAATTGTGCTGAATTGTCTCATTTTAAATTTAACCTCAAAGATGAAGAGAGTTTATTGGTAAGTCAACATAGACATTGGATTTTTCAATGTTTTTAGAAATCATCGATGATTTTGAATAAAAAAGAAGCTGCTGTATTTAAAAAAGCCCTTTTGGCTGCTTGCGATGCGATTGAAAAAAACGAATCTTATTTGAATATCCTGGACGGTAAATGCGGAGATGGAGATTGTGGCTCATGCTTAAAACGCCTTGCCATTGGTGTAAAAGAGAAAATTGATTTTATCCCATTGGATGATTTAAGCCAAACTATGTGCTCACTATCAGACATAGCAGAAAGCACAATGGGTGGGACTTCAGGTGCGCTTTACTCTTTAATGTTCATCGGTGCTGCTAAAGGTTATGACTGGCCTTCTGCTTGTTGTGAAGCTATTAATATGATACAAAAATACTCCAACGCTAAAATAGGAGATAGAACTATGGTAATAAAACATGTTCTTTCCTGCATATTTGAAACCTCTCTTTTTTTCTAGATGGACGCGTTAATTCCTGCTTGTGATGAATTTTTAAAACATTTTAAACCAGGATATGAAATAGAAGCATTAAAATATGCAGTAGTGAAGTCCGAAGAAGGGTGTAGGCTAACATCTTCAATGATACCTAGGTTGAAATTTTTTTTTTTTAATAAAATTTTAATTTTTTTTTTAGAATCGGAAGGGCAAGCTATGTAGATAGTGCGCTTATTCAAGACATGGACGCTGGTGCATTCGGTGTTGTTGTCTGGCTAAAAGCTATTTTAAACTGCCTGTAAGCAATGAATATGGCTGGCGCTACAGCGTTAGATACATACTATAGTAACTCACTGCAGTATAGTAGTCTTCAATAAAATTGTTTCATGAGAGCTAATTAAATTGAACAACCCTTGTAATTAATATGATAATCCTTATCTCCTTATCATATTGTAAAATTCTTAAATAAAACTGTTTATAATGATCAAAATGTCTAAAATGTCATTTTAAAGGACTTAAAAAGAGAAGATGTGCCCACTTTGCTTGAACTTCTCAAACTCGACTTCCCGAGAAGCATTCATGTAAGTTGGAGGAACATCGGAAATCATTGTATGCTTTTAGGCGTATTCGTTTTTAGAAACTTGTGAAATATGGAGGAAAAAGTATGGATACGAATATAAAATTGTGTCTCCAGAAAGTAATTACAGGTCTGGCTTTTTCCTTTATTCAACGTACAAAACAGATGTAGTAAGTTTGTAACACTGTAGTATTCTCGTTGATTGTCTTCTTTCAGGAAAGACTTGATGGAACATTATGGTCTTGGGAGGAACATAATGATTTGATTGAAGGGCTCAAGAATTACGATTTAGAATGGAGGAAATATTGGATTTGGTTGTCCTGCATACAGGATGAAACTTGGCGAAAGATTGCAGAAGCTATGAGAGAAAAATGGGACAAATGCGGCTTTGAATATCGCGAGTCGCGTGATAAAGTATACTGGCTTCCATGGCAGGATGCCAAACAAATTAAAGTCGAGTACGATTTTTTTTCTTTTGTGGTATATTCTCCTAAATGATGAAAATACCGTAGGCTGCATCAGCCATTAGCTGCATCATGCGATGCATTGCTAACGTAGGTGGTTTGACATCCAACGGTTTTCTTGATACCCAGTGGTAACTACTTTGGTTACCAATGCAGTCAAGCTTACAAATTTAAGCATATACTGAGTTCCTTTATTAAGCTTGGATGTTTTAGAGTCCCAGATGGTATGTACATCGACAATTTGAACATCGAGCATGCGAAAATAATGAATGATGTCTGGTGTAACCGTTTCCCAGGATCAGATAAATGGATTGAGCAAATCATCACCAACAATTTCGGTCTCGGTCTGTTCACTCATGACGGAGAACTCTGCGCATGGGCTGCTCAATGGTTTTACGGCGGAGTCGGTGCCCTCCAGACGGTCGACCGACACCGAAGAAAAGGCTATGCGAGCGCCATAGCACAAGCTATCATCAGAAAAATGGGCCACATGGAAATCGACGTTCATTTAAACATTGTCGAAAAAAACGACACTGCGAAGATCTTTTTCAACAAACTTGGCTTACGCTTCGCCTTCAACGCCGTCTGGGTTTCCTCGTATCACTTTATCTCAATAATCCAGTTTTTTTTATTTAAAATGTCCAATTAACACAACTGTCTTTAATAAAATAAACACATTTTATTGTGGTAGTTAGTAGTTTTAGATAAAAAATATTTTTATAGAGATGACAGTAAAAAAATTGAAAGGTGCATCAAAAGGTACTTCAAAAGGTACTAAGTCAGTCAGTACGCGGACAAAGAGCAAGACAAAAGAAAAAACTTCAAAACATTCTTTGAGTGGGGAAAGTGTTTCTGCCATCGATGAAAGCGACAAAACACCAAGTCTTATCTATCATCAAGGACATTTGCAGACAATCGACAGCCAGTATTTTATCAAAACGAAAGCAAAAGTCGAATCACCTATCATGTCAGAAGGAGAGCATAAAAATCTTATGTTTAAACATATTCCATCTCAAAGGCAATGGAAAATCAAAAGTTTTAAGTAAGCCAAGAGTTGATCCGGGAAACTTTAAACTTGGGGGCTGGAGGAGGATGCGCTCGAACCCACAATCTTTTTATCAATTTTTTTTAGCGAAATAGCGAATCATAAAGAAAGTGAAAACTCTCTCAATAGAGTGAGTCAATTCATCATAATGTTGATATAAACCAAAAATTTTTTTAACAGTATGAATCTACAGAAAAAGACTGGGAAATTCCTAGAGTTTTGAAATGTAAAACGTTACTTTTTAAAAAATTCTATACTAATATTTTCTTAAAGATATTACATTAGGGGTAAAAGAAAAAGATGTGGTAGTTGATCCTGCTCTCAGAAATCCTATAGTAGCCATATCTGTTCATGTATGTTTTAGGTTATAATTTGGAGGTTAGGTTTATATTTGTCTAATTTTTAGAGTAGAAAACGTTTGCATAAAAGAGATAAGACGGCGAGTTCGAAAAATCGTTCAAAAAAGAGCTCGAAAAAGCGGAAGAAAAGCTCGAAAAAAAGTTCGAAGAAGTCAAAAAAGGAAACAGCGAAAAGCAAAAAGAAGAGTATAAAAAGCATTCAGAATAGATCATCAAGATCAAGTAGATATAGCAGAAGCGATTCTCAAAGTAAAGGTCTCAAACTAAGAAATGATGACGTTGGTATGTTAATTAACTTTTTTCTTGTTTATTATCATTTTTTTTCTCTTCAGAAAAACCAATTATACCAACGTACCAGCTTTCAAACCCTAAATATTTACGAGAAGGCTGGACCAAATTGAGGCAGCCCAATTTCAAAATAACGGAAAAACTTTTCACTTTCCGAACGACACTAAGCCACCCATTAATGAACGCGTAAAATTATCTTAAGCATTATTTATAATTGTATTAGTTTTCAGACAAGAAATGGAATATTCACATCTTATTATGATAATAATCAATTGGCTTCTTTATTCCAGGAAGAAGGTGGATCTTACATTTACTATCCAAATGGAGAAGTTGCCATATCGATTACAGAAGGAAGAGTTGGTAAATGTTATTTTGGATGTAGTTTAATTTTTTAAGGTCCAAAATTGGTGGTTTATTCGATGACTAAAATTGATGAATTTGGGGTTTTTATGCCGTCGCATCCTATGGCTGTTTTTGACAGCGATGGCAATGGAGTCGTATATAGCTATGATGGTGAAATACGATTGAATTATGATCAAGCAGAAGGTGCTTTGTATGATACGAAATCGAAGCAGCCTGTACATTGGATGTGGAAAATAAGCGAATATCTGAAGCAACGTAGGGCCGATTTGGATGGCGTTGTCCCAGATTCCAACGATGACATTAGCCTTTCGACAGATCGGAAGTCGCAGAGCAGTCGCAAAATTGGAACTCAACGTGTTTTAACTCCGAAGAAAAAAGTTATTAAACATAAAAAAAAGAAAAGCCCTAAATCCAGATCATACTCAGTAAGTTCTTTAGGCTCAGACAGCACCAAACGTTCAAAGAAAAAGAAAAAGCCTAAAACACGAAAGAAACTTAAAAAAGGGAAGACAAAATCAAAAAAGAAATCTAAAAAATCAAAATCTAGTAAAAGCAAAGTAGTAAAAGCAAAAGTAGCAAAAGCAAAAGAAGTAAAAGCAAAAGAAGCAGAAAAAAGAGAAGTAGGCGTAGAATTAAAAGAAGTAGGTCCCGAAGGAAACTGACTCCAAAAAGCACACGTATAACAGTTAAAGTAGCAGAAAATAGAAAGCCTAAAACATACAAAAAGGGTAAAACAAACTATTATTTTTTGGTTTATTTTCAATAATTTTAGGTAATAAATATGTTGGACGATATCTCCCTCCATTAAGAGATCCACCAATCAAACCTGCTGCTATCGTTGAAATTAAACCGATCGCTATGCGAATAACCGATCATGTCAGCATTAGAATAATGGATCAGACTCACATACATATAGATTTTTGTTACTATCCAAAGCATTTTAGGTAACAAAATTTTTTTGATGCATAAAAAAATTTTTTTTAGACTTCATGTTGGTGTTTTGGTCCATCCAGAGTTTTTGGAAAGGATTGATAAAGTGGTCGACCCTCAACCTGTGAATAATATCGTCCCTTGTTATTTCGAGTTGATGCACAAGAGGTCGCAGAGTATTTACAACCTTTATTTGAATATTCTTCAGATGAGGAGACAAGCGTTTAAAAAACGGAAGATAAATACGATTAAGAAATGCCGCCTTATGGGTTATAAGTACGACATGATTAGAAGACGAAGGCCCACCAAAGGAGTTTCGTTTTGATCAATAAAAATTTTTAAGTTTTCATAGTAAAGTGGAATACTGTCGTCACCGCCAAGAAACATCTGTTTAGGTGGTTCCATGCTATTTTCAAAATTTTTCTTTGGTCCACCCTGTATGCTTCTGAGGTCTCACTTCTGAGTAGATTCCTTGTCCAAAAATAAGGGGGTTTACATTTAACTTTTCAACTTCTTTAAAGAAGTTATTGTGATACCCTACACGTCGGGTTTTTGAGGAAGGGTCTTCCAGACCGCCCTCCGTTATACTTCCACTCCTTTGTACTTCCCCCTCCGTATACTTTATCTCCTTTCTACTTCCCCCTCCGTTATACTTTCTATCCTTTGTACTTCCCCCTCCGTTATACTTCCACTCCTTTGTACTTCCCCCTCCGTATACTTTATCTCCTTTCTACTTCCCCCTCCGTTATACTTTCTATCCTTTGTACTTCCCCCTCCGTTATACTTCCACTCCTTTGTACTTCCCCCTCCGTTATACTTCCACTCCTTTGTACTTCCCCCTCCGTTATACTTCCACTCCTTTGTGCTTCCCCTCCGTTATATCTCCCCTCGCTTATACTTCCCCTCTTTAATACTTCCCCCTCCTATATTTATCCTTCTCTTTAAGGAAGTTTTCGTCTTCAAACTAGTACTTTTTCTAGGACTAAATATTTTGCCGATAAGTTTCATTCAAGTTGGGACATCCTGAAGACATCGACTCCCTTTGCTTTGCTCCCTCAGCCATCGACATATTCACCCATTGGCCTAGGCATTTAGCCAATGGCCATGCATTTTCACAAGCTCAGACATGTCCGAGGATCATCTGTAGTTGGCAATCCTACACATAACCAACTGCACCCTAAAAACCTCGATTTATTTATAACCTTTCTGTGTAAACGTGGTCACGTGCTCATCATTTCTTACTATGCTCTTAATTTTTCAATAATAAGAAAATTAAAGCACAAAATGGAAGATCATTTACAGTTTTTGCAGCAGCTAATTCAAAATGACAATAAGACGTCTTTGAGACATTTTCTGAAGTACTGTAGCGAAAGCAAATTATTAACTAAAAGCGTAAGTTTGATCAAAAAACCATTTATTAAATAGACTGTTTTATTTTAGGGGCAAAAATGTTCCCAGCTTTTGTCGCTGGTGAACGAGACGGTGAAAAACCGTGAAAAAAAGGAGTTCGGTCTGGTTTTGATCGAGGAATTCTTGTACGAGTTTCCTAAGCCAGTTTTAAACGCTAATTTGATATCATGGATGGATCAATGCGTGAAAGGGATATGCCAAGGCGAGGAAGCTGTCGTGGCTCAATCATATTCTGTTCTCTGTAAGTTTCTGAATGCCCTAAATTTTTCAAAAATATTTTTTTTTGTTACTTTTTAAGGTAAACTGCTGTCATTAAATGATATCCAACAATTCAAAAAAGACATAATGCCTCCATCATACCGAAGTTACTTGAGTTCTTTTTAAAATGAAAATAAAGCCAAAATAGAGGTTTGTTGCACTTTAAAATTTTGTGCTTATTTAATTTTGTTTTCAGACTAATAGATTGAAAAAATTAAAATCTTTGGCGATAATACTTCGTCACTATGGAAAATGTAGCTCTAAATACAAGGTAACTTAAGCTATAATCTTTGGATGAATTTAATTTTGTTTTTAGGATCAAATTAAACATTTGATTTTTGAGTGTTTGGAGGGTGGAAGAAACGAAGTTCATTTTGCTGGCTTATGTTATCTTTATCTTTCACTTGTTGGTCCTGCAAGTGTCGAGAATGTGAAATATACTGAAAACTGGATTTCGCAAACAGAATTTATTATGAAGGCGTTGGATTTTCGTCTTGATAGCCTTTTTGAAAATATTAGTGAAATATCGGTAAGATGAGACGAAAACTTCCTTAAAGTAGGGATATTTAATAATTTTTTATCCCTACTATCAAAATATAAAGTCTTGACTTTCTGGTCAAACTGAACAGCCCAAATTTCTCTCTACTATTTAAAAAAAAATTATTTGTCTATTTTTTAATTTTTAGAATGGTTCAAACTATATGATGGAATCTTTTGAAGAATTGCCTGAAATCGACGAAAATCTCCTTTTGGACAAAATGTCAAGGATGGCTTTACAGTTTGAAAGTTTGGCCGAATTTTTGTACATATTGTGCCGGTACTTTTATTCTTCTGCTGTAATATTTTGAATGACTCTTATTTTTTAGGGGAAAATTGACTGCCGAACTCCCATAAAAGTTGAAAAAATTTTAAATGTTGCTTGTCGAGTTTTGTTTATTAATATGAATTCTTTATATGAGAATAAATCGGCCGATTCTTTAAATTTGTTACCGCAAATGCCTACTTTGCAGAAAGCTAGTATACGTATCATAGAGGCTGTGATTCTTAGGTTTTTATTTATTTATTGTTTATTTGTATTGTTAACTTGTTTTTTAGCCTTGACTTTGATGTTTTTCGGTATGTGGTTATACCGAAAGCTTTATTGCAAATTTTGAGTTCTACGTTGACCCCAGTTTGGGTGAACGATTATGAAAAGCCGTTCAGTTCGGTTCGTTTAAGGGCATATGAATGCTTAAATTTATGGATGACCATAACTCGTACGACAACAATCAGATCGGAAATTCAAAAATTTACAAATGAACTTCTAAACAACATTATTTCCGACATTTCAAAAAAAGAAGAAAAATATCATTAAATGTAAGCATAATACAAAAGTATCATTTTTAATTAATTTTTTGTTTTTAGATTGATGTTGGGAAATCGAAAAAACAAAGGAAAAAGAATAAAAGTTTCAATGTTGTTACTGAGTTGCCATCTTCTTCCAAGGAAAGGACTGGATCTAATTTTAAAACTTGTTTGGCTGCCCTAAAAATAATTCAGCCGTTGATGGAAGCCACTAAATTTGACTCCAAAGAATGCGATTTCAAAGTAATAACTAAGGAATATTAATTTTTTAATATATATTCTAAAATATCTCAAAAAACGTTGGATATACAGGGTAGACCACTTAAACCTTTTTGATGGGCCTTTACATGAGCTTTTCAAAAAGTGGTAGTCTAAGGAAATCGGTTCAGTCGTTCATCTGCGTTTTTAGTTTGACTTGAAATATTCACTTTTTTAGATATATTCTCAAATATCTCAAAAACCGTGAGATATACAGGGTAGACCACTTAAACCTTTTTGAAGGGCTTTTAAAGGAGCTTTCCAAAAAGAGGTAGTCTAAGGAAATCGGTCCAGCCGTTCCTGAGATATTTGCGTTTTTAGTTTGACTTGGAAATTTTAACTTTTTTAGTTATATTCTCTTATATCTCAAAACCCGTTTGATACGCAGGGTGATATTGTGACCGTTTTGAATGATCTGTCGGTCTATAAGCACCATTTTCACCGGATATTTGGGCGTTTTTATCATGCTTTTCCGCCCAAAAAGCCCCCATTTTACCGTATTTCTGATCGTTTTTCTAGACGTTTTGGCCAATAGATTCCATTTAAGCAATTTTAGGCATTTCAATCAGTTTTTTGCTGACAAAAACACTTAATACCAAACTTATGGACGTTTTCCTTGATGTTTACTGTGTTTTGGGGCGTTTTTCATGGTACAATTTTGTTCCATAGTTGGTTATTAGGAAGGTTATAGTTTATAGGTTATTAGGAAGATAAAAGCAGTTGTCAGGACACTGCAAGGCATAATTCTTGTAGATTCAGACAGTATGGAAACGTCCTAAGTTGCTGATAATTTGTTTGCTTTTTAGAAACTTCTCGATATGGTAATAGTTTTGCTGTCGACAAATTGCCCTGAAGAAAAACGCAGCATGCTCTATTTAATGGACGACTGCCGCCTTGAACTTTACCGAACTCTTCTTACTCTAACCCTTTACAGCAAACCGCAGCATCCATCTCCCGTTTGTTACACAAATAAAATATTTCAAGATGGCACCTACGATAAATCACCAGAGGTACATCCAATTCGTACTTATATAATAACATTTTTTTTAGATTAAAAATTTATGTACGCTCGGCTTATTATATACGGGAAACATCCTGCATCCAAGCGCCCCTTTGGAACGTTTCATCCAAAATTCAGACAATCTAAGAAGTTTTATGCAGAAATACAAAATAGACAGCAGAAATCATTCTGTTTTATCAATTTTAGAAACTGAAATTGAGCCTGAAATTACAAATAATGTAAATTCAGATGTTGAGGACATTGAAGATACTAAACATGAAGAAATTTAGATTTGATTCCAAATAAAAAGAGAAAATTAAACCAAAAAATTGAAGAAAAACCGGAAATCGTAGAAATAGAATCTGAAGATGAAAGAAATTCAGAAAATGAAGTCCAAATTATAGATTCTGAAGAGGAAAAAGCCGAAGAAATCAAAAAAGGCCATGAAAATGAACTCCAAATAATCGATTCTGAAGAAAATGAAGTTGAAGAACAAAAAATTGTTCATGAACCAATACCTGAGGAAAATGACGAATTAGAAAATGAAATGTTACAAAGCTTTGTGGATTCTGTATAAATAAAAAACATATTTAGCTATACTAAAAAAAATTGTCTTTATTAAAAAGCAAACCAACAAATATAAACTTGTGATTTTTGAAAGTTCCTAAAATGGGGAAAAAACAACTTTTTTTTTACAAAATTTTAAGGAAAAACACTCAAGAGATCTACCACATGCATTTTAATTTTTTTCTAGTTATATAATTGATATATAGCTCAAATATTTTTTATACATATTTAAGCTCATCACAACGATATAGTGGTTGTGTGAGCTTAGAGGAGGAAAAAGGTGTTTTTAAAATTGGAAATAAAAATTGTGCTTATTTACAGAATAAAGACTAATTTTGAAAAAAAAAAAAATTAACAAAAGAATAGCAGTCGAATAAATAGAGGGGGGGATATGGAATTTAAGGACGGTGGTTGATTATTTGAGGAGGAACTTCAATTTGAAGTTGCTGTTCTTGAACGGCTTGGTTATAGGAAGGTGGTGGTGGGGGAAATTTGGAGCAAGCGGTTTCGTAGTCGGGTAACAGATCTTGAGCGTCCTGCTCGATAAAATGGATGGTCCTTTGAGCAGAGACGAGTCTGAGCGAAAGGTATTTATAACAACTCCAGACGACTCCGATGAAATAAGCCTTGACGAACATAGCAGTCCCGAAAGTTAGGAGTACAACAACAGCTAAACACTGCGGGGAAAGTTTAAGAAGAGCGGATTGCATCGGGATTTTAGGACTTTCGGAGACCAATCTGTGCATATCAGGTAGGTAGCATAAATAGCTCAATGCAGTCAAACTAAAAAAGAAATAATCAATCAAGAAAAGAACGCTACAGAATACATACCTTGCAATGCAGAAGTCGAACAATTGAAGGCAAAAAAATGGCATCAAATAAGACGGTTTGCCTTTAATTGCGCCGTAAACCATGAGTAAAGTGATTGCAAATGTCGAAAACATAACCACAACGCTTACATTTAAATGTTCTAAAAGAAACAATTTTTTAAAAACAATATAGCTGAAAATACAGGGTAGCTCAGCGTTTGGAAGGCCTTAATTTTGTGATGTACCTGGGATTTGGGGGGGGGGGGGCAATAAAAAAGCTATCAAATCTATTGTGCTGCTCAACCCGAGAAAAAAGTAGGAAAATTGGGGTTTCCAGGCTAAAAATGTAGTAAAAAACTAAGGAAAGATAAAAGACAAACAAGCAACTTCAGGGGTGCCAACATTATTCGGAGGACTGTCTCCACAATAATTGTATCGTTCCTTTTATCCCCAACGTTTAGGTCGCTGAGCTACTATTTTCTTAAGTAACGAATAAACTATACTTACGCGAACCATACATCTTGTGGTTCATCCCAGGAGTTTTATAAGCGCTGTTTGAACCGATAGCATTTGAATCCAAAAGCGGAATCGCTCCCGAGCTACTCTGCGGAGTCGGCATCGGAAACGGAATACTCGCACCTGGCGAAGTCTGATCGCTGATAACCTCCGGATGTCTTATTATAACCGCAATAACGGACAAAGTAAGCACATGAAGCATCTTCAAAACAAATTATAAAAATGTCAAAAAACAATTAAATCCTCACCAAATGCCAAACTCCAAGAAATATCGTCGCCGTCCTGACATGACAGCAAAAGCAGCAACGCCAATCGTCGCGTCTTTCGCCGAACTTAAACGTCAAACCTTGCATCGTGTTGAGCTAAAAGCAAAACATCAATCTTCAATAGATAAAGCACAAACTCAAAACAGATTCTACAATAAGAGTCAATTTATTCATTTTTCAAAAAAGTGAAAACAGAAGATTACACAACCTACCTTTCAAGCTCTATTAAATCCCACTAAACTTATATAATTTATATATAAAATACACAATAATATAAATTATATTAAAAAAAAGAAATTTATGTCAACACAAAAATATTTAATGAAAACATCGAAGATCAGAAATTAGAAAATAAAGACTTGCGCCAGCTGTGTTTTTACTCCCAAGTCTCACCTCCCCAATCAATTTTTATGACGTAATTTAGGCGCAATTTATTCTCATTTTGAAAGTTTGAGTTAAAAATAATAAAAAATGTTTTTTTTATATTTAATTTAATAGAAAATTAATTTTAATTGAGGATTTAGAAGTAGATTTTTGATTTTAAAGATAGATTTTAATATTTTTGTTTTCGCAAAAAAAAATTTATGGTGAAGAATGAAATTCCGTTTGGGTGCGCTGATTGTAGGCTGATCATGAAGGCTTAGGAACTGTAGCGCTTTATTTCTCCGGTCGCTCCCTTCCCCAGTGGACGACCCGTCAGCGCCAAGTCTATCACATCATGGCGGAGATGGAGTCTATAGAAGATTGCGGTTTTCGCGAAGAATTCGTTTTTGTCGAAGAATATTTCCCGTTGGACCTTCACGAGGAGGAAGTGGTCGCCGAAACTGTCGAAGAAGTCGTCGGACAAGACGAAAATGAAGAAGTTGTCCAGGGTAAGTTAGAAGAACGCTTTTTTTACAACGTTTTACGTACATAGAGGAGGGGGGTTCCATCGCCTTTTTTACATTTCTAAACCCTTTGACTTTTATTCAACCCATAACTCAACTTAAAACCTCAATTTTCTTTTATTAATCAACAAAGATTTGGTTGTTTTAAAACCTAAAGAACCTTTTTATTTATAACCAACATAAAAGAAGCCTCCATAGAAGGCTAACCTTTGGACTTCTCCTCCGGCGTTCATTTTTTTTTTAAATTCTCAATCCACTAAGTAACCCACAATTTTCTATTCCTCTCCCTTTACTTTTAGAAAACTCATAAAATAATGAAGTTATTATTAAGTAGTGTAGTTCTAAAAATATATTTTTCCTTTTTTTTGGGCACCCGACGCTTATTTAACCTCTCAGAAATTCTAAGTAACCTCAGTCTTGTTTACTTTCTAGTTGCAACCCTTTATTTTCTCTTCCTCCCTCGTTTATTTCACGGTGGAATTCTTTTTGGAAGAAATTTAAATTTGGATTTATGGCTTTAAATTGATCCGATTTAAATTTAGAGGTTATTTGTTATCCCCACCCTTTCGGTTATTGAATGTCAAGACGGTCCCCCCAGTTCGGTGTCCTCCATGTTTCTTTTTTTAAAATGAAAATTCCCCCCGACTCTCGTGGTCTTGATATTTCGTCAATTTTTATCACTTGTGCCTTTCTGAAGGTCATAACTAATTTTTAGGGAAATTTATGTACTCTTCTTGTTCTTATCATAATAGAAAATTTTAAAAAAATTTGTAATTTTTGTTAAATAAAAAAATGAGGGTATTTTTAAACATTTTTGTATGTCTAACTAATATTAGGATGGAGGAATTGACTGTCTTGTTGTTACAAATACTACCTATGTTATCCTCTTCAGCTAAATGATGATTTTAGCAGTTGGTAGGAATGGCAAATGGCTCATTGAGGCAATGAATTGAATGTTCTTTGGCATTATGCCATCATGATAGGTGGGTAACATGAGAGTTTGGGGGGGGGGAGGCGTGTAGTAGCTTATTGCTACTATGTTAACTCATGCTATACATCCTATGTGCTTAATTCTTAAGCTACCTATATGATCTTAGCAGTTGGCAGTAATGGAACAATGAGATTGAACCAATGGAACGTTCTTCGGCATTGCATCATGCTGCATGTCCCAATGAGTACAATGTTGTCTAAGCTTTATGATATAAGAAGTTGGCAGCAATGGCCGATGGCACAAAGAGATAAAATCTATGAATTCTTTGGCATTTCATCATCCTGTATGTCCTTATTAGCAGGACTCTTAAGCTACCCGATTTTAGCAGTTGGCGGCAATGGCACAAAGAGATAAAATCAATGAAACATTCTATGGCATTACATCATGCTCTATGTTCTTATTATCAGGATTCTTAAGCTACATGATTTTAGCAGTTGGCAGCAATGGCACTATGATATTGAACCAATGAAACATTCTATAGCATTACATCATGCTTCATGTCCTTATTAGCAGGATTCTTAAGCTACAAGAAATTAGCAGTTGACAGCAATGGCACCATGAGATAAAATTAAAGAAACATTCTTTGTCATTACATCAAGCTACATGTCCCAATGAGTACAATGTTGCCTTTATGATATTAGAAGTTGGCAGCAATGGCCGATGGCACAATGAGATAAAATATGAATTATTTGCCATTTCATCATCCTTTATAGCAGGACTCTTAAGCTACATGATTTTAGCAGTTGGCAGCAATGGCACAAAGAGATAAAATCATTGAAACATTCTATGGCATTACATCATGCTCTATGTCCTTATTAGCAGGATTCTTAAGCTACATGATTTTAGCAGTTGGCAGCAATGGCACTATGAGATTGAACCAATGAAACATTCTTTGGCATTACATCATGCTTTATGTCCTTATTAGCAGGATTCTTAAGCTGCAAGATATTAGCAGTTGACAGCAATGGCACCATAAGCTGAAACGTTCTTTGTCATTACGTCATGCTATTGCAGTATCCTAATTGTGCTATTTTTAATCCTATCGTGCAGTATATAATTGTGCTAATTTTAAAGCATTTTATGGCTGTAATTCATAAATTATTGAAAGCAGTGAAGCATCAGTTGAACAGAAGATAGTTCATCCTATGAAGCTTCCTTCTCTCAACAGAAAGGCCTCTGAAAATGCAATCGAGCATTCTTTGGTGCTGCTGATTTTAGCACTTTTTTCAGCCTATATATTAAGATTTTTAAAAATAAGTTAAACAGAAGATGACTTTCAGGAAACCTAAGCTTATGCTTCAGGTAATGGATTCATGTTTAAGCCTAGTAGTTGATTGATTTGTTCTAGAAATGGTGTGCTGGTTAATAATGTGTAATTTTTTTCAGCTACCAATAGCATATTGCCAGAAGGGTATGACCCGATGGATCCTTCACAGTGGGCGCATGAAGAAGTTGTTGTTGAATCCACAGATGAGCCCATGATCAGGGAAGACAATGACGAACAAGAGCAAACCCACGTCTACGAATGCTACAAATGTGCCAAGCGGTTCAACTACAAAGACAAATTATTCAAGTAATTTTTAAAATGTAGTTTTTCATAATTTAAAGTCAATTTTTAGGCATATGAAGTTACATCACGCTAGAGGAGATGATTTGATGATTGAGCGAGACGGGAAAAGAATTTGGACATGTACGCAGTGCGATAAAACGTTTATATCTAGAAAAGGTTCGATCATTCACCAGAGGACTCATACAGGAGAGAGGCCTTATTCCTGCAGCGTTTGTCAAAAACGTTTTATCGACAGTAGTACTTTAATGAAGCATCAAGTTATTCATCAAGCTGTTCGGCCTTTCAGCTGCTTGATTTGCCGCAGAGGATTCAACCAAAAAGTAGCGTTGCAACGTCATGAAAGGACACATGGGCAGCTTCAGCCTACTTACAAATGTAAATTTTGTCCTAAAACGTTCTTAGTGTCAAGCAGTCTGCAGGCACATGAGAAAATCCATTCTGGGATCAAACCTTACACCTGCCAATATTGCCCGAGTAGATTTCATACTTCAACAGCTCAGCGGCAACATGAAAGAGTTCACACGAATGAAAGACCTTATGCTTGCAGCTATTGTCCTAAAGCGTTCAAAGACAGTGGGACTTTGTTTAAACATCAAGTTATACATTCTGGCATCCGTCCTTTTGTCTGTCCGATTTGCTCTCAAGGCTTTACTCAAAAAGTCGCTTTACGTAAGCATATCCGATCTCATGTTTCACGTAATCAAGATAATGTCTGCGACATCTGTGCTACTCAGTTTTTCAACAAAGATGACCTTTGTTCACACATAGAAGCTCACATCGAGACCCATCCATCTCTTTCTCACGTGCGAAATGTGGCAACGTCATCGCTTAGAAAACAAGAAACCGTCGTTCAAACGATAAAAATCCAATCTCCTGAGCCAGAAAGGACGGAAGAAAGCGACATGAGTGATTTGGCGACTTTGTGCGATGTCGCCATTTCGACTGCAGGAGATTTGGCTCAAAGTTACCCATGTTTACACTGCGGGATGAATTTCAGAAGAAAAAAATCATTGGATTTACATCTGTCTATTCATAGAATGACATGTAAATATTGCGAAAGGCCTTTTCCTGATAAAGCATCTTTGGAAACGCATGAAAAGAAGTTGTGCATGCTTGCCAACCAACAGCCACAGTCTCCCAGGTCTTCGGCTCTTGAATCTCCCCCTCAGGTACAGAACAAACAGTCCTCAGGGTCCAAACAACCCAAGAGGTTTTTCTACTGCGACACATGCGATAAAACGTTCAGCTCAAGAAATGGTTATATTATCCACCAAAGAAGTCACACAGGTGAAAGACCGTATCCGTGTCGCTGGTGCAGCAAAGCTTTTGGAGATTCTGCGACAAGGCATAAGCATGAGCGCATCCACACTGGTGAAAGACCGTTTAAGTGCCCTAGGTAAGTTACACACTAAATTTTGGATTTGTAAGCTCACAATTTTTTTATGTTTTAGATGTCCGAAAGCTTTTAACCAAAGAGCAGCACTCCGTGCCCATCAAGTGACGCATACTGTTGACCGTGCTTTCTTGTGTAAACACTGCCCGTCATCGTTCCCGTACTTTGCTACGCTAAAGCGTCATCAGCAATCGTGCCACAGTCAGACGCCATGCCCAATCTGCCTAGAAATGATCCCTGACGGTAAACTTCTTCACGACCACATCAAAGAGGTTCATGTAGAACCCGATAATCTCGTTTGCACCATCTGCGACTCTGCTATATTTACTGACGTTGATGAATACAGCTCGCACATCATTTGGCATTATAAGCAAGTCCCGAATGAGTCGGAAATCGACGCACAGGAAGAAATCGTCGCCAACGAAGAAGAAGTGAGCCTCGAAAACGACCATATTGAAGGCGTCGTCGAATACGAAACCGTCGAAACTTCAATCAAACAGGAAGTGATCGAAGAAGAAGAAGTCAATTTAGACGATGAAGAATTTCAGGAAGAATACGTCGAAGATCAGGACATCATCGGAAGGGAAGAAGTCGTCGAACAAGAAGTCGTCACTGAAGAATTTCCAATCGTCGAAGAAGCCTTCCCTTGCGACATGTGTGGAGCTCTTTTCCAAGACAAAGAGCTTCTCAAAGAACATATCCCTCTTCATTTTTAAATCCTGTACATACCACCAATTTTACCATCATTAAATCAATCTGACTTAATTTTAATTTTACTTTATTCACCCTCATTTTCGTTTACACTGTAATCATTGATTAAAATGCTAAATCAGGCACTGTTATTATAAAATTTCTTTTTGTAAATAGTAGAAAAAACTTAGTTTTTAATTAGTTTTGTTTGTTGTAGTGCCTTAAATCTTGAAGAGAATATTTTTTAATTTTTTGTCTTCTTTCTCCCACCATGTACAATTGTAAATACCTTTGGAGCCATAACAACTTTTACAATTTTGATTTTAAAAGTTTTTTCTTTTTTTTGTTTCTTTTAAGCTTTTTGAAAATAGCTGTTAATATTTTTAGGCGAGTGATCACTCGTGTTCCAGTGATGCTTTCCTTCATGTTTTATCATGATACTAAAATTTAAAAGGAATTTAGTCTTTTTAGATGTATAGTTTTTATTCGTCGATGTTCATACAAGTTATTTAAATACATAATTGAAAAATATAAATGTTTTTTTCCTTCCATTTCCTAAACGCTCTAGTGTGGAAGCAGAGATGGGCAAAATCTTAATCATGAATATGATTAAGATTTTAAATCATAGGAATATTTTTCTGTGATTAAGAATAAGATTAAAATCTTAATCACAGAGATGATTAAGAATAAAATCTTAATCACAGGTATGATTAAGAATAAAATCTTAATCACAGGTATGATTAAGAATAAAATCTTAATCACAGGAAATCTGTGATTAAACTCTTAATCACAGGAAATCTGTGATTAAACTCTTAATCACAGGAAATCTGTGATTAATCATAGGAAAATAATGATAAATCATTGGAATTTGGGATTAATTAAGGAAAATAATGATTAATCATTGGAATTTGGGATTAATTAAGGAAAATAATGGTTAATCATTGGAATTTGGGATTAATTATGGAAAAAGCTTGATCAATCATTAGAAAAATTGTGTAATCACAGGAATCTGTGAATATTGTCACCTCTCATCACAATTTACTCTCAATAACTAAAAACTCAAATCTATCAATCTCTAAAACTCCAAAATTTTAATTTTACAACTCCAAAATTTATAATATTGGCAAAACAAAATTTTTGAAAAATTAAATGTACAATATGGATTATTAATAGTTATGCTAGTTCAACTGAAGTTTGCTTATTATTTTATGAATTATAAATTTAGGGATTAATGGAATAATTTTATACTTTACGCTTTAATTAATTTTGTCAAAATTAATTGTACATTTAATTTTTCAAAAATTTTGTTTTGCCAATATTATAAATTTTTGGAGTTGTAAAATTAAAATTTTGGAGTTTTAGAGATTGATAGATTTTGAATTTTTAGTTAATGAGAGTAAATTGTGATGAGAGTTGACAATATTCACAGATTCCTGTGATTACACAATTTTTCTAATGATTGATCAAGCTTTTTCCATAATTAATCCCAAATTCCAATGATTAACCATTATTTTCCTTAATTAATCCCAAATTCCAATGATTAATCATTATTTTCCTTAATTAATCCCAAATTCCAATTATTAATCATTATTTTCCTTAATTAATCCCAAATTCCAATGATTAATCATTATTTTCCTATGATTAATCACAGAATTCCTGTGATTAATCACAGATTTCCTGTGATTAAGATTTTATTCTTAATCATATCTGTGATTAAGATTTTATTCTTAATCATCTCTGTGATTAAGATTTTAATCTTATTCTTAATCACAGAAAAATATTCCTATGATTTAAAATCTTAATCATATTCATGATTAAGATTTTGCCCATCTCTGTGTGGAAGTAGCTAAAAAGACAACAATCACATATGTTTTTTTGAAGCCCAAAATTAAAATTGGTTTTATTCAAGTTCAAATTTTTAAAAAGGGCGATGTCGAACAGAAACAGAAGTAGTGGAAGGTCGAGTCCTCCTCGACAAAGCCATCCTCCTCCACGTAGTCAGTCTCCTCCACAAAGGTAAAAATACCAAGCCTAATTTCCCTTTAGAAACCATTCTTAAAACTAGTTTTTTTAAAATGTCTAGGCCTCAGACGATCGTGAAAGAAAAGACGGTTATTATCAGAGAGCAAGGAAGGAGACCTGGCTTGTTCGGGACTTTTGCTTCGACTGCTGCAGGCGTCGCAGTTGGCTCATCTGTTGTGAGTATTGAAATATTTTGTTCTTCCATTTGATTTCTCTTTAGGGCCATGCGGTTGGAGAAGCTATAACTGGAGGATCACATAAAGACCAATCTCAACCGCAACCGTCAGGACCGTGTGCCTACGAAATCCAGCAGTTTGTAAACTGCTCGCAGAAAAATGATGACATCAGCCTCTGCCAAGGGTTCAATGAAGCCATTAAAGATTGCAAAAGAAGAAATGGTATATCAAATCTGAATAAGTTAATTATTATTTATTTTGTGTGTTAGGGCTCAGCTGAATTTGAATAAACCAATTTTAAACCAAATTGCGTGCTTTTTTTTGGGGGGGGGAGGAGTAAAACGTGGGGTAGGCAGAGGATTACATCATAAATTGCCATAAAATGGGAAAGTCGTAGGTGAGCCAGAGTCAGTCCAAGGTCATCGTAGGTGAGCCAGAGTCAGTCCAAGGTCATTGTAGGTGAGCTAGAGTCGGTCCAATGTCATCGTAGGTGAGCCCGAGTCAGTCCAAGGTCATCGTAGGTGAGCCAGAGTCAGTCCAAGGTCATCTTAGGTGAGCCCGAGTCAGTCCAAGGTCATCGTAGGTGAGCCAGTCAGTCCAAGGTCATCTTAGGTGAGCCAAGAGTCAGTCCAAGGCCATCGTAGGTGAGCCAGAGTCAGTCCAAGGTCATCGTAGGTGAGCAAGTCAGTCCAAGGTCATCGTAGGTGAGCCAGTCAGTCCAAGGTCATCTTAGGTGAGCCAGAGTCAGTCCAAGGTCATCGTAGGTGAGCCAGAGTCAGTCCAAGGTCATCGTAGGTGAGCCAGAGTCAGTCCAAGGTCATCGTAGGTGAGCCAGAGTCAGTCCAAGGCCATCGTAGGTAAGCAAGTGACAGTCCAAGGTCAATGTAGGTGAGCTTGTCAGTCTAAGGTCATCGTAGGTGAGCCTGAGCCAGTCCAAGGTCATCGTAGGTGAGGAGCCAGAGTCAGTCCAAGGTCATCGTAGGTGAGCCAGAGTCAGTCCAAGGTCATCGTAGGTGAGCCAGAGCCAGTCCAATGTCATTGTAGGTGAGCCAGTCAGTCCAAGGTCATCTTAAGTGAGCCAGAGTCAGTCCAAGGTCATCGTAGGTGAGCCAGAGTCAGTCCAAGGTCATCGTAGGTGAGCCAGAGTCAGTCCAAGGCCATCGTAGGTGAGCCAGAGTCAGTCCAAGGTCATCGTAGGTGAGCCAGAGTCAGTCCAAGGTCATCGTAGGTGAGCCCGAGTCAGTCCAAGGTCATCTTAGGTGAGCCCGAGTCAGTCCAAGGTCATCGTAGGTGAGCCAGTCAGTCCAAGGTCATCTTAGGTGAGCCAAGAGTCAGTCCAAGGCCATCGTAGGTGAGCCAGAGTCAGTCCAAGGTCATCGTAGGTGAGCAAGTCAGTCCAAGGTCATCGTAGGTGAGCCAGTCAGTCCAAGGTCATCTTAGGTGAGCCAGAGTCAGTCCAAGGTCATCGTAGGTGAGCCAGAGTCAGTCCAAGGTCATCGTAGGTGAGCCAGAGTCAGTCCAAGGTCATCGTAGGTGAGCCAGAGTCAGTCCAAGGCCATCGTAGGTAAGCAAGTGACAGTCCAAGGTCAATGTAGGTGAGCTTGTCAGTCTAAGGTCATCGTAGGTGAGCCTGAGCCAGTCCAAGGTCATCGTAGGTGAGGAGCCAGAGTCAGTCCAAGGTCATCGTAGGTGAGCCAGAGTCAGTCCAAGGTCATCGTAGGTGAGCCAGAGCCAGTCCAATGTCATTGTAGGTGAGCCAGTCAGTCCAAGGTCATCTTAAGTGAGCCAGAGTCAGTCCAAGGTCATCGTAGGTGAGCCAGAGTCAGTCCAAGGTCATCGTAGGTGAGCCAGAGTCAGTCCAAGGCCATCGTAGGTGAGCCAGAGTCAGTCCAAGGTCATCGTAGGTGAGCCCGAGTCAGTCCAAGGTCATCGTAGGTGAGCCAGAGTCAGTCCAAGGTCATCTTAGGTGAGCCCGAGTCAGTCCAAGGTCATCGTAGGTGAGCCAGTCAGTCCAAGGTCATCTTAGGTGAGCCAAGAGTCAGTCCAAGGCCATCGTAGGTGAGCCAGAGTCAGTCCAAGGTCATCGTAGGTGAGCAAGTCAGTCCAAGGTCATCGTAGGTGAGCCAGTCAGTCCAAGGTCATCTTAGGTGAGCCAGAGTCAGTCCAAGGTCATCGTAGGTGAGCCAGAGTCAGTCCAAGGTCATCGTAGGTGAGCCAGAGTCAGTCCAAGGCCATCGTAGGTGAGCCAGAGTCAGTCCAAGGTCATCGTAGGTGAGCCAGAGTCAGTCCAAGGTCATCGTAGGTGAGCCAGAGTCAGTCCAAGGTCATCGTAGGTGAGCCAGAGTCAGTCCAAGGTCATCGTAGGTGAGCCAGAGTCAGTCCAAGGCCATCGTAGGTGAGCCAGAGTAAGTCCAAGGTCATCGTAGGTGAGCCAGAGTCAGTCCAATGTCATCGCAGGTAAGCCAGTCAGTCCAAGGTCATCGTAGGTGAGCCTGAGCCAGTCCAAGGTCATCGTAGGTGAGCCAGTCAGTCCAAGGTCATCTTAGGTGAGCCAGAGTCAGTCCAAGGTCTTCGTAGGTGAGCTAGAGTCAGTCCAATGTCATTGTAGGTGAGCCAGTCAGTCCAAGGTCATCTTAGGTGAGCCAGAGTCAGTCCAAGGTCTTCGTAGGTGAGCTAGAGTCAGTCAAATGTCATCGTAGGTGAGCCAGTCAGTCCAATGTCATCTTAGGTGAGCCAGAGTCAGTCCAAGGTCATTGTAGGTGAGCTAGAGTCGGTCCAATGTCATCGTAGGTGAGCCCGAGTCAGTCCAAGGTCATCGTAGGTGAGCCAGAGTCAGTCCAAGGTCATCTTAGGTGAGCCCGAGTCAGTCCAAGGTCATCGTAGGTGAGCCAGTCAGTCCAAGGTCATCTTAGGTGAGCCAAGAGTCAGTCCAAGGCCATCGTAGGTGAGCCAGAGTCAGTCCAAGGTCATCGTAGGTGAGCAAGTCAGTCCAAGGTCATCGTAGGTGAGCCAGTCAGTCCAAGGTCATCTTAGGTGAGCCAGAGTCAGTCCAAGGTCATCGTAGGTGAGCCAGAGTCAGTCCAAGGTCATCGTAGGTGAGCCAGAGTCAGTCCAAGGTCATCGTAGGTGAGCCAGAGTCAGTCCAAGGCCATCGTAGGTAAGCAAGTGACAGTCCAAGGTCAATGTAGGTGAGCTTGTCAGTCTAAGGTCATCGTAGGTGAGCCTGAGCCAGTCCAAGGTCATCGTAGGTGAGGAGCCAGAGTCAGTCCAAGGTCATCGTAGGTGAGCCAGAGTCAGTCCAAGGTCATCGTAGGTGAGCCAGAGCCAGTCCAATGTCATTGTAGGTGAGCCAGTCAGTCCAAGGTCATCTTAAGTGAGCCAGAGTCAGTCCAAGGTCATCGTAGGTGAGCCAGAGTCAGTCCAAGGTCATCGTAGGTGAGCCAGAGTCAGTCCAAGGCCATCGTAGGTGAGCCAGAGTCAGTCCAAGGTCATCGTAGGTGAGCCCGAGTCAGTCCAAGGTCATCGTAGGTGAGCCAGAGTCAGTCCAAGGTCATCTTAGGTGAGCCCGAGTCAGTCCAAGGTCATCGTAGGTGAGCCAGTCAGTCCAAGGTCATCTTAGGTGAGCCAAGAGTCAGTCCAAGGCCATCGTAGGTGAGCCAGAGTCAGTCCAAGGTCATCGTAGGTGAGCAAGTCAGTCCAAGGTCATCGTAGGTGAGCCAGTCAGTCCAAGGTCATCTTAGGTGAGCCAGAGTCAGTCCAAGGTCATCGTAGGTGAGCCAGAGTCAGTCCAAGGTCATCGTAGGTGAGCCAGAGTCAGTCCAAGGCCATCGTAGGTGAGCCAGAGTCAGTCCAAGGTCATCGTAGGTGAGCCAGAGTCAGTCCAAGGTCATCGTAGGTGAGCCAGAGTCAGTCCAAGGTCATCGTAGGTGAGCCAGAGTCAGTCCAAGGTCATCGTAGGTGAGCCAGAGTCAGTCCAAGGCCATCGTAGGTGAGCCAGAGTAAGTCCAAGGTCATCGTAGGTGAGCCAGAGTCAGTCCAATGTCATCGCAGGTAAGCCAGTCAGTCCAAGGTCATCGTAGGTGAGCCTGAGCCAGTCCAAGGTCATCGTAGGTGAGCCAGTCAGTCCAAGGTCATCTTAGGTGAGCCAGAGTCAGTCCAAGGTCTTCGTAGGTGAGCTAGAGTCAGTCCAATGTCATTGTAGGTGAGCCAGTCAGTCCAAGGTCATCTTAGGTGAGCCAGAGTCAGTCCAAGGTCTTCGTAGGTGAGCTAGAGTCAGTCAAATGTCATCGTAGGTGAGCCAGTCAGTCCAATGTCATCTTAGGTGAGCCAGAGTCAGTCCAATGTCATCGTAGGTGAGCCAGTCAGTCCAAGGTCATCTTAGGTGAGCCAGAGTCAGTCCAAGGTCTTCGTAGGTGAGCTAGAGTCAGTCCAATGTCATCGTAGGTGAGCCAGTCAGTCCAATGTCATCTTAGGTGAGCCAGTCAGTCCAAGGTCATCTTAGGTGAGCCAGAGTCAGTCCAAGGTCTTCGTAGGTGAGCTAGTCAGTCCAATGTCATCTTAGGTGAGCCAGTCAGTCCAAGGTCATCTTAGGTGAGCCAGAGTCAGTCCAATGTCATCGTAGGTGAGCCAGTCAGTCCAATGTCATCGTAGGTGAGCCAGTCAGTCCAAGGTCATCTTAGGTGAGCCAGAGTCAGTCCAAGGTCTTCGTAGGTGAGCTAGAGTCAGTCCAATGTCATCGTAGGTGAGCCAGTCAGTCCAAGGTCATCTTAGGTGAGCCAGAGTCAGTCCAAGGTCATCGTAGGTGAGCTAGAGTCAGTCCAATGTCATCGTAGGTGAGCCAGTCAGTCCAAGGTCATCGTAGGTGAGCTAGAGTCAGTCCAATGTCATCTTAGGTGAGCCAGTCAGTCCAAGGTCATCTTAGGTGAGCCAGAGTCAGTCCAATGTCATCGTAGGTGAGCCAGTCAGTCCAATGTCATCTTAGGTGAGCCAGTCAGTCCAAGGTCATCTTAGGTGAGCCAGAGTCAGTCCAATGTCATCGTAGGTGAGCCAGTCAGTCCAATGTCATCGTAGGTGAGCCAGTCAGTCCAAGGTCATCTTAGGTGAGCCAGAGTCAGTCCAAGGTCTTCGTAGGTGAGCTAGAGTCAGTCCAATGTCATCGTAGGTGAGCCAGTCAGTCCAAGGTCATCTTAGGTGAGCCAGAGTCAGTCCAAGGTCATCGTAGGTGAGCTAGAGTCAGTCCAATGTCATCGTAGGTGAGCCAGTCAGTCCAAGGTCATCGTAGGTGAGCTAGAGTCAGTCCAATGTCATCGTAGATGAGCCAGTCAGTCCAAGGTCATCTTAGGTGAGCCAGAGTCAGTCCAAGGTCATCGTAGGTGAGCTAGAGTCAGTCCAAGGTCATCGTAGGTGAGCCAGAGTCAGTCCAATGTCATCGTAGGTGAGCCAGTCAGTCCAAGGTCATCTTAGGTGAGCCAGAGTCAGTCCAAGGTCATCGTAGGTGAGCTAGAGTCAGTCCAAGGTCATCGTAGGCGAGCCAGAGTCAGTCCAAGGTCTTTGTAGGTGAGCTAGAGTCAGTCCAATGTCATTGTAGGTGAGCCAGTCAGTCCAAGGTCATCTTAGGGTAGCCAGAGTCAGTCCAAGGTCTTCGTAGGTGAGCCAGAGTCAGTCCAAGGTCATCGTAGGTGAGCCAGAGTCAGTCCAAGGTCATCGTAGGTGAGCTAGAGTCAGTCCAATGTCATCGTAGGTGAGCCAGTCAGTCCAAGGTCATCGTAGGTGAGCTAGAGTCAGTCCAATGTCATCGTAGGTGAGCCAGTCAGTCCAATGTCATCGTAGGTGAGCCAGTCAGTCCAAGGTCATCATAGGTGAGCCATAGTCAGTCCAATGTCATCGTAGGTGAGCCAGTCAGTCCAAGGTCATCTTAGGTGAGCCAGAGTCAGTCCAAGGTCATCGTAGGTGAGCCTGAGCCAGTCCAAGGTCACCGTAGGTGAGCCAGAGTCAGTCCAAGGTCATCGTAGGTGAGCCAGAGTCAGTCCAAGGTCATCGTAGGTGAGCTAGTCAGTCCAAGGTCATCGTAGGCAGCTAAGAAACGGTTCAAGGCCATCTTAGGTTTGCTGAAGATTCAATGCGATAGTACAAAAGCCATCAAATTGTAGGAAAAAACTGTTTTTTATTATACACAACATTTTGTTGTAAAACAAGCCTCAGGGAATGCATCTAAGAATAACATAAATTATACAACAAATAATTTGTGTGCTTCAAGAATCCAAATGTTGGATAAATTTAAGTACTTTTATGGATAAATACATATTTTATTCTAAAGACTCTTTTAACCCCATTCGAACCATGATTTTGGAGTAGTCGGCGTCGAAGGTTTGGAATGCGGAGAAGGGGCTGGGTTCGGTAAAATCTTTTCGTTGGTTTCCATGTTGATTTTTTCTCATATTCCCTCACGTCTTCCACGGTCATTTCGTACCATTCGTCAATCCACGCGAAAGCTTGACGATGACCCAACAAAAGTATTTCTCTCATTGTCTAAAAAAATTGATTGAATAATTTTGTTATTTTTAATTTTACCTGTTGTATAAGCTCTTCGACTTTTGTCTGTAAACCCCAGACTTCAAATGAGACTTGAACGACTTTATATGAACACATAATTGGAGAAGAAGTTTCTTTCCAATTCTCCGGAAGAGGTCCTCTTCCTGTCTTTTTAGATTTAAAAAATTTCAAATCTTCTTCTTCTTTATAATGCTTCGGGTTTAATTCGTCGTATGCGATATCAACATTTTCGACTGTTCTTTCCTTCAATACTTCTTCGCTTAAATTAAGACACTAACGGTTGGTTAGGAAAATGAATTTTTTAATTATTAGATTTTACGTTTTCTGTCGTTCCGGCATTGTTTTCAAAAGCAGTTTGGATTGTCATGGTGAACTTTGGGACAAATGAACACTGAAAAAAAAATTCTCTGTTGTAATAATGCATTCTCCCCATGGCAGTAAAAAACAAAAGCCTTGTAGGTGTCATCACATGAACTATAACGCGGATATCTCTGGAACGGCTGGACCAATTTCCTTAAACTACCACTTTTTGGAAAGCTCATTTAAGGGCCCTTCAAAAAGGTCTAAGTTGTCCACCCTGTATATCTAACGGTTTTTGAGACATTTGAGAATATATTTCACAAATATCAAATATCTGAAAACCCGTTAGATATACAGGGTAGACAACTTAGACCTTTTTGAAGGGCCTTTAAATGAGCTTTCCAAAAAGTGGTAATTCAAGGAAATCGGTCCAGCCATTCCTGAGATATCCACGTTTTTAGTTATACATTTATCTAAAAAACAGTTAGATATACAGAGTAGACCACTTAAGGGGATATGAGGGTTTTAAGTTGATTGCTTTGTACATTTTTCGTTGTGAGCAACGGTTTTCGGTTTTTCCCTTCTATATTGGAAACCGTCACTCAAAACGAAAAAATGTCCAACTAAAAGTTGTAGCTACAAAAATTTACTGCATAAAATATCTTATTAGTTTTTTCCGTCAGAGCAATATTTTAGGAGATATGAAGGTTTTAATTTTTCAGACAGGCTCTGTAGGATTATTAGTTTTAACCTCATAACTCCTTAAATATTGCTCTTACGTAAATAATAAATAAAAAAATTTTTGTAGGAAATCTTTGTACCTACAACTTTTACTTAGGACATTTTTTCGTTTTGAGCGACGGTTTCTGAGATAGAAGGGAAAAACCGAAAACCGTTGCTCACAACGAAAAATTTGCTAAGCAACTCACTTAAGAACCGTCATATCTCATTAAGTATTGCTCTGACAAAAAAATAGGAAATTTTTGTAGCTACGACTTTTACTTAGGACGTTTTTTCGTTTTGAGCGACGGTTTCCGAGATAGAAGGGAAAAACCGAAAACCGTTGTTAACAACGAAAAATTTGCTAAGCAACCAACTTAAATACTTCCATATCTCCTAAAGTATTGCTCTGACGGAAAAAACTAATAAAATATTTTATGTAGTAAATTTTAGTACCTACAACTTTTACTTACGACAATTTTTCGTTTTGAGCGACGGTTTCCGAGATAGAAGGAAAAAACCGAAAACCGTTGTTAACAACGAAAAATTTGCAAAGCAACTCACTTAAAAACCATCATACCTCCTTAAACCTTTTTGAAGAGCCTTTAAATGAGCTTTCCAAAAAGTGGTAATTCAAGGAAATCGGTCCAGCCTTTCCTGAGATATCCACGTTTTTAGTTATACGTTTAGCTCAAAAACTGTTAGATATACAGGGTAGACAACTTAGACCTTTTTGAAGGGCCTTTAAATGAGCTTTCCAAAAAGTGGTAATTCTAGCAAAACGGTCCAGCAGTTCCTGAGATATCCGCGTTTTCAATTATACATTTATCTCAAAAACCGTTAGATATACAGGGTAGACCACTTAAACCTTTTTGAAGGGCCTTTAAATGAGTTTTCCAAAAAGTGGTAATTCTAGCAAAACGGTCCAGCAGTTCCTGAGATATACGTGTTTTCAATTATACATTTATCTCAAAAACCGTTAGATATACAGGGTAGACCACTTAAACCTTTTTGAAGGGCCTTAAAATGAGCTTTCCAAAAAGTGGTAATTCAAGCAAATCGGTCCAGCAGTTCCTGAGATATACGTGTTTTTAGTTATACGTTTATCTCAAAAACCGTTAGATATACAGGGTAGACCACTTAAACCTTTTTGAAGGGCCTTAAAATGAGCTTTCCAAAAAGTGGTAATTCAAGCAAATCGGTCCAGCCGTTCCTGAGATATCCGCGTTTTCAATTATACATTTATCTCTAAAACCGTTAGATATACAGGGTAGACCACTAAAAACCTTTTTGAAGAGCCTTTAACACTTTCAGTGCGGAGGACGCCCCCGCGGGCGTCCGGGAAAGGTGCCTTCCACTGACGGCGAACGCCCCGTAGGGCGTTCGGTTTCCTTTTATTTTCTAATGGCTCCCTACTTCTTCCGCCTTGTGGAAATGCTTTGAAACTTTACAATTCGTCTTAGAATAGCCTCAAGTTTCTGACAGTGCACGTCGTTCCGGAGCAGTTCCATTTTTTCCCGCTTTTTTCGAATTTTTTCGACTTTTTCGTGAAATTTGGACATTTTTATGTACCTAAGTACTTTTTTAGTGATTCAAACATTATTTTTAATATGAATTTATTCAATTTTAACAATAGAAAGAAAAAAAAACTTAATATTTTGTTATTTTTCAGACTTTTTACGTCCATTTTTTCCGCCTTCAAATGTTATAACTTTGGATTCATTACTTGTTTTAAAAATAATGTGTTCATTTTTATTAATTAAGATTAAGTGTAAAATGTTAATTTTTAGTATTTAGTATTTTATTTTAAGTTTTTAGTTCGTAAAAAATTAATTTTCATAGTATAGTATTGCGGGTTGCATAAGCAAACTACACTGTGGTGCGGAGGACGCCCCGGCAGGCGTCCTCAAAATTTACTCCCGTTTTAGCTCCCGTCCGAGGGTTTTGATTCAAGTAATGCATAGCCCGCAGCGAACGTGTTAAATGAGCTTTCCAAAAAGTGGTAATTCAAGCAAATCGGTCCAGCCGTTCCTGAGATATCCGCGTTTTTAGTTGTACGTTTATCTACAAACTGTTAGATATACAGGGTAGACCACTTAAACCTTTTTAAAGGGCCTTTAAATGAGCTTTCCAAAAAGTGGTAATTCAAGCAAATCGGTCCAGCTGTTCCTGAGATATCCGAGTTTTTAATTATACGTTTATCTCAAAAACCGTTAGATATACAGGGTAGACCACTTAAACCTTTTTGAAGGGCCTTTAAATGAGCTTTCCAAAAAGTGGTAATTCAAGCAAATCGGTCCAGCCGTTCCTGAGATATCCACGTTAATAGTTCGACAAAAACCGTTAGATATACAGAGTAGACCACTTAAACAAAAAATCCATTCCGCCATTTACCGATGAAAACTTACTGTGTATTCTGGAAAAAAAAAAATAAATAAAAGAATTAAATCAACGACTCAAAAATGATAAAATATGATTTTACCTGTAATTGTATATGGGTAATAATTCCATCCTTTTTCCGTTATGTAAAATACCCTTGGAAGTACAGCTTGAAGCCAATATGGAAGACGACTTAAATAAATTAATTAAAATAAAAATAATAATAATAAAAATAAAATACCCATTTAAATGAATTCGCTTTTCGGTGTAATGCCCTTTTCCGTGGACTGGATCGACGTGTTCACGATTTTCGACGATTTCGACCCCGTTCCCTGATTCCGTCTGTTCGAGGCTGTGCCTCGCAATCATATAAAGCTGGCCAACTTTATACTGAAAAAAAAAATTAAATGGTTCTCTTGGAGCTTAGTGAAAGAATAGATCCTAGGGAATGAGAGAATTCAAAACAATTGATTTAAATTTAAAATGAGAAAGGTTGATCCTTTGGATTCAGGATAGTCTTTCTTTAGCTAACAGGCTCATCTGCATGCTTGAGATTGATCGAAATTTAAATTTCCTCTCAACATTAGCTGCTTGAGTTTACCCCCTCAGCCATACAGTTTTTCTAATTATAGAAGAAAATTTATAAATTACCTCTTCAACACTTAACGGCATACATATTCTGTATTCTTTCGTGAGAACCATGGCTGGAAGTTAAAAAAAAACTTGAATAACTACGTTAATGTTTAAATGATACAACAATTGGTTATAAACAGCTTTCAAAATTCATAATTTCGTTTATCATTTTTATCATAGATATTGTAACAAACGCGAAAAAGTTACCTCAGTACTACATCAGTGGTGCCAACGGGGAAAATTGTGGTAAATTTAAGCTTAGAAAAATGTTTTTCGATCTTCACCACAAATAGAGGGCTCAGAATGAGATTTCTGTGTTTAGGGTCAATAAGGATTCTATTTTATAGCATTCGTCCGGTTCAAAGTCTTTAAAAACGTGGTAAAGACTGTTCAAGGTCATAAAAAACGTGGTAGAGAATGTTCAAGGTCATCAAAAGCGCGGTAAAGACTGTGCAAGGTAATAAAAACAGCAATACAGACTGTTCAAGGTCATCAAAACCGTGGTATAGACTGTTCAAGGTCATCAAAAACGTGGTACAGACTGTTGAAGGTCATCAAAACCATGGTATGTACTATTCAACGTCATCGAAAACGTGGTATAGACTGTTTCAGGTCATCAGTGGCGTGCTATAGACGGTTAGAGTCTATAAAACCTGCGGTATAGACTGTTCAAGGTCATCAAAAACGTGGTACAGACTGTTGAAGGTCTTCAAAACCATGGTATGTACTATTCAACGTCATCGAAAACGTGGTATAGACTGTTTCAGGTCATCAGTGGCGTGCTATAGACGGTTAGAGTCTATAAAACCTGCGGTATAGACTGTTCAAGGTCATCAAAAACGTGGTACAGACTGTTGAAGGTCATCAAAACCATGGTATGTACTATTCAACGTCATCGAAAACGTGGTATAGACTGTTTCAGGTCATCAGTGGCGTGCTATAGACGGTTAGAGTCTATAAAACCTGCGGTATAGACTGTTCAAGGTCATCAAAAACGTGGTACAGACTGTTGAAGGTCATCAAAACCATGGTATGTACTATTCAACGTCATCGAAAACGTGGTATAGACTGTTTCAGGTCATCAGTGGCGTGCTATAGACGGTTAGAGTCTATAAAACCTGCGGTATAGACTGTTCAAGGTCATCAAAAACGTGGTACAGACTGTTGAAGGTCATCAAAACCATGGTATGTACTATTCAACGTCATCGAAAACGTGGTATAGACTGTTTCAGGTCATCAGTGGCGTGCTATAGACGGTTAGAGTCTATAAAACCTGCGGTATAGACTGTTCAAGGTCATCAAAAACGTGGTACAGACAGTTGAAGGTCATCAAAACCATGGTATGTACTATTCAAGGTCATCGAAAACGTGGTATAGACTGTTTCAGGTCATCAGTGGCGTGCTATAGACTGTTAGAGCCTATAAAACCTGCGGTATAGACTGTTCAAGGTCATCAAAACCATGGTATAGACCAGTGATTCTCAACGGAGGCGGTACCGCCCCCTTGAGGGCGCTGGGAAGTTACTAATTTGGGTGAAAGGGGGCAATGGCTAAGTGGCTGGGGGCGTTAGTGTGAGTCCTTTTTTTAAATTTAATTTTATTAATGCGATTAAAAATTTTGTTTAAAAAAATAGAAGGCATAACTATAACAAAATCAGGGTCTCTTTGAAAATCGAGGCGCCTGAGATACTAAACCAACATGACCGCCAAGTCTTGCGGGTTTAGTATGACAAAACTAGGTTGTGAAGTACCTAGTCTTTATATTGGTCTCAATAGAATACTTACATATATTTTCAACCTCTCATTACTTTTAAGTAGGGAAGGGCCGGTAAGTTTTTTCCTCCTCTTAGGGGGGCGCAGGCTTCAAAAAGGTTGAGAAACACTGGTATAGACCTATTCAAGGTCATCAAAACCATGGAATAGACTATTCAAGGTCATCAAAACAATGGTACAGGCTATTCGAGGTCATCAAAACGATGGTATAGACTATTCAAGGTCATCAAAACGATGGTATAGACTATTCAAGGTCATCAAAACCATGGTTTAGACTATTCAAGGTCATCAAAACGATGGTATAGGCTATTCAAGGTCATCAAAACCATGGTATAGACTATTCAAGGTCATCAAAACGATGGTATAGACTATTTAAGGTCATCAAAACGATGGTATAGACTATTCAAGGTCATCAAAACGATGGTATAGACTATTCAAGTTCATCAAAACCATGGTATAGACTATTCAAGGTCATCAAAACGATGGTATAGACTATTTAAGGTCATCAAAACGATGGTATAGGCTATTCAAGGTCATCAAAACGATGGTGTAGGCTATTCAAGGTCATCAAAACCATGGTATAGACTATTCAAGGTCATCAAAACGATGGTATAGACTATTTAAGGTCATCAAAACGATGGTATAGACTATTTAAGGTCATCAAAACGATGGTATAGACTATTTAAGGTCATCAAAACGATGGTATAGACTATTTAAGGTCATCAAAACCATGGTATAGACCATTCAAAGTCATCAAAACCATGGAATAGACTATTCAAGGTCATCAAAACGATGGTATAGGCTACTCAAGGTCATCAAAACGATGGTATAGGCTATTCAAGGTCATCAAAACGATGGTATAGACTATTCAAGGTCATCAAAACGATGGTATAGACTATTCAAGGTCATCAAAAACGATGGTATAGAATATTCAAGGTCATCAAAACCATGGTATAGACTATTCAAGGTCATCAAAAACGATGGTATAGACTATTCAAGGTCATCAAAAACGATGGTATAGACTATTCAAGGTCATCAAAACGATGGTATAGGCTATTCAAGGTCATCAAAATCATGGTATAGACTATTCAAGCTCATAAAAAACGATGGTTTAGACTATTCAAGGTCATCAAAACGATGGTATAGACTATTCAAGGTCACCAAAACGATGGTATAGACTATTCAAGGTCATCAAAACGATGGTATAGACTATTCAAGGTCATCAAAACGATGGTATAGACTATTCAAGGTCATCAAAACGATGGTATAGACTATTCAAGGTCATCAAAACGATGGTATAGACTATTCAAGGTCATCAAAACGATGGTATAGACTATTCAAGGTCATCAAAACGATGGTATAGACTATTCAAGGTCATCAAAACGATGGTATAGACTATTCAAGGTCATCAAAACGATGGTATAGACTATTCAAGGTCATCAAAACGATGGTATAGACTATTCAAGGTCATCAAAACGATGGTATAGACTATTCAAGGTCATCAAAACGATGGAATAGACTATTCCAGGTCATCAAAACGATGGTATAGGCTATTCAAGGTCATCAAAACAATGGTAAAGGCTATTCAAGGTCATCAAAACAATGGTATAGACTATTCAAGGTCATCAAAACGATGGTATAGACCATTTAAGGTCATCAAAACGATGTATAGACCATTCAAGGTCATCAAAACCATGGTATAGACTATCAAGGTCATCAAAAATCGTGTCAACTGTTCAAAGTCATTATAGATCAGCGAAAGTGTTTTTTAATCATCAAAGAAGAACCAGATGATTACCGAACCTAGGGACATTATTGACTTAATTTTTTTTTTTTTAAACTGTTCATACATATTTTATTTCAAACATATCAACAAAAAATAAAGCCATATTATGTTATAAACGAAATAATAAACTATAATAAATTAACAAAACAAATAATCCTTAAAAATTAAATTGACGAGTATACTTTCATGGCGTATCTTCCGAGTTTGTTGGATGACTTTTTAAAATGTGTTTTTTCAAAGTGGCCGGGCGTGAGCACGAATAACCGCATACCTCGCACGAAAAAGCCTTTTTATCAAGATGAGTCAACACGTGGTTTTTCAAATTTCCCATCTGCGAACTCCTAAAATCGCAGAGTTCGCACGAATAAAACTTTTCGCCCGTATGAGTCATCTCGTGTTTCTTCAAATTGCTCATTTGAGAAGATCGGTAACTACAGTAGTTGCATAAATATGGTTTCTCCTTAGTATGAGTCTGCATGTGTTTTTTTAGATTTCCTAGTTGAGCGGATTTATAGTCGCAGATTGTACAGCAATATGGTTTCTCCCCTGTATGCTTTCTTTCGTGAATAACCAACGATTTTAAATATGAACATTTAAAATCGCAATGCATACAAGAATATGGTTTTTCTCCAGTGTGCTTTCTTTCGTGGTTCTTCAATGCGCTCAGTTGAGCACAAGTGAAGTCGCAGTATGTGCAAGAATGAATTTTTTCGCCTGTGTGCACACTTTGATGTCGCTTCAAACTGCTCATTTTTGCACAGCTATAATCACAGTGTTTACATTTGTACGGTTTTTCTCCTGTATGGGTTCTTTTGTGGCTTTTCAGGTTGCCAGACTGGGAACATGTGTAGTCGCAGTATGTGCAGAAATATTGCCTCTCGCCTGTCGGCAGTTTGATAAATTCTTGAACTCTGTGGGTTTTCATGTGCTTCTTTAAAACACTTTTGTTTAATGTCGAAAAGTCGCATTGGGCGCAAATGTATGGATTTTTTGTTGTGCGGACTTTACATTCTTCGCTTTTACTATTTGGTGAAACCTCGGTTTTCTCCGGTGAAGACTCAGGAGTGTAAAGACTTTGATATGGGCTATCAAATTGCTGAAAAAGACTTGAAGAATAAAACGGACCTGAAGGAACTGGAAGATCCAGCAGCCCCTTAAGATCCATCTTAAGAAAAACCCCTAATTCTTACATTTGCGACATTCAATACCTAAAAACACAATATTTAAAACAAAATTTAAAAAGAAAGTTTAATTTACCCTGTCATCCATTGATCAAAATAAGTAGGTAAACGATATCACAAACGTCAAAAGTTTCCTGATTACAAAATGGTTCCCAACTTTGATAACAGATCCAACAATGCTGTAACCTCTAGCCGGTTAAAAATAAAATAAATAATAAACTCTTTAATTTTTAAAAATGGTATTTTTACATATACCGCAGAGTTTTACCGAAGAGGAGATTATGCTGCAGGCGAAATATGATAAATTGAAGCGAAAGGTGAGTTAAATGAATTTATTTGTATGAAAAAAATAATGATGTTGAAGAAAAAAGCGATTCAAGTTATGAAGGCGCCTAAGCAAGAAATTGAGAGGGCGACCCCGGTGAAGAAGCCGCAGATTGACGGGAGAGACGCGAGGGAAATAGCGAAGAAGTTGCTGAAAAGTGGGGCGATCGCTGCGATTAAAAAGACGCCGAAACGCGAGGAGATGTCGGGGTTTAAACGCCCGAGAGGATCTACCGGAAGAAAGTATGTTTTGCCTGTTAAGTCTTCCCAGTTTTTTAGAAATGGGGTGAGAATGACCGATGCTATACATCAGTCGTAGCGTTTTTCGCAGATTTTTTGCGGAAATCGCAGCTCCTGGTTCTTGAGTGTGGTGCAAAAAATTGCTTTTTCTCTTCGGTCTTTTTGCCAAAAAAATCCAGACAATCTCTCTAATATTTTGGTTTTTTCGCCCTTCATGTCTGTTTAAATGACGTTTTTTTGGCCAAATAAGCCGAGGAAAGCGCCAAAAATTTTGTTTAACCCTTTCGAGACCACAGGCGACTATAGTTGCCATTTGCACTTTTCGTTTGGAGACCGCAGGCGACTTTAGTTTCCAGCGGGAAGCCTCTCTAAAAAATTTAATACTTTTGCTTCCCGTGGCGCTAGCGACATGGCAATCTGTTGGGGAAGAAATGAACTACGTGATGATCGCATCACTCGTTGCTTTCTGTGCTTTGCCGGGCGCTGGGAGCGGTCGGGGAGATGTGAGGGGCAAAGAGAGGGGAAAAGTGCTGCGCCAGTAGCGCAGAGAATCTGGCGTCAGACACGGTCTCGAAAGGGTTAAGGGCTTACTTGTTCCAATAAAGGGTTTTCTTTGTCGAAAATCGTAGGGAAAGCCTTAAGAAATTGGGTAAAGGGAGTGCTAAAAGAGTGAGGAAACTGCCGCCAAATGTTTTTTTAAGGGGTTACTCGTTCCAAAAAAGGGTTTTTAGCAAAGCCTAAAAACTTGTGTAAAGGCAGTTTGTTATAGTCATTAGATCGTTAAAGCTGCCGTAAAATGAAGAGTTGATTAGCATAACTGCTTGCCTGACATTTAGCCTCTTTTGCCCATCATGTTTGCTCATTTTATTTTCTAGGTCTGAAAGCTTAACTTTAAGTGGTTACCAACCTTTCGCAGGAAATCGTGAAGAATCACGTCCAGCCAGAGTAAGTCTTAACCATTTTAAATTTTTTATAAACAATTTTTTTAGAGTATGTACGACACGATTTCCACTCACGAGCGAGAACCATCTCCTCCTCCTGAGCCTGTACAAAAAACACCTAAAAAAACAGGAAGGACCGTTTTCGTCAAATGTCATCAAATAACAGAAGCAAGAGTTAAAAATGCGTTTTCCGAATACGGTGAAATCACCGACATAAAAGTCGAAACAGAAAAAAACCAAGGATTCGTCACTTTTAAAACTCCACAAGCTGCCGAATCTTGCATTTCTGCAGTAAATTTCCTCATTTGTGTTTCTTCCATAAAATTTTTGTTTTTAGCTCAACGGGACCGTCTTTTATGAATACCAGTTGTCTGTCTCATATGCGAAAAGACAACCAACAAATTTTTCTTCTCCTGGTACTGTTTTTATTTTCATCACAAAATTTATTTAAAAATTATAGTTTCAGGAGGAAGCAAATCTGAAAACAAAGAGGATCCGTCCAGAGAACTTGTCATTTATGATGATGTATTTTTCTAAAATTCAGTATAATTTTTTATAATAAAATTTTTACTTTTTTGAAATTTATTGGACTGAATTTAATGTGCCTATTGTAAATTTATAATAAAAATAAAATAAGTTTATCTTGATTTATTTTTCTTCTGTTCATGACTGTGTCCACATTTTTGACAAGCATTTCTAAAACAAAGTCAGGTTAAATTTCGACAAATGGTTAAAAGTTAAGAAACTTGGAAAAAAAAAAAGAAAAACTTCCCAAAGCTACAGAAAAAAGTACTGGTTTGAAGAGGTTCTATCTAACGAAAACTTCCTTAAAGGAAAGTAACAATATAGGAGGGGGAAGTATAACGAAGGGCACGTACAACGGAGCGGGAAGTATAATGAAGGGGATGTATAAGGGAGGGAAAGTATAACGAAGAAGGGGGAAGTTTATTGTTTTCTTTTTTTTTCGAAAATTTTTAAAAGTTTTATCAAGAAATTTTCTAAGGTTTTTTTGAAAAATTTTCCGTTTTTTTTTTTTGAAAAATTTTCCGAGTTTTTTTTTTTTTTGAAAAATTTTCCGGGGTTTCTTTTTTAAACTTGCGCTTTTTTTTCTGAAAAATTTTATAAGTTCTTTTTTTTCGAAAATTATTTTAAGTGTCAAGGTAGAAATAATGGGCTCTTTGGCCTAGGGATGTGCCTCTCGTGATGGGTAGAAGTATAAAATTTCTCCCTACTAAAAAAAAAATAATAATTAAAAAGTGGCAATTTTTTTACACCGAAAATTCGTAAAAAATATAAGGAGTCTTTGCTGAAAATTTGGTGAAAATCGGTCCAACGGTTCGGCCGCAGCGAAATTTTTAAAATTTCCAACAGCCATATCTACGCCATTTTTTCGAAATTCAAAAATCGCCCTCGTTACATTCTTGTTCACCGGCTAAAGAAATTTGTGTGAAAATTGGTTGAAAACTGTGGCTGTAAAGTGTTCCGGGAAAAATGCTACGGACGGTCCGTCCGGCCGTCCGTAGCACCACAGACAAAGTTGAGATTAATGATCAATATTCGTTTTGACCCTCCGGGTCTGGAAGACCCTTCCCCAAAAACCCGACGTGGAGGGTATCACAATAACTTCTTTAAGGAAGTTAAAACCGAGAAAAACTATCAAAAACGATATAAAAATGGGGTTTCTCAGTCCAAAAAAAAAGAAACACTACCGAAAATTCTGCAAAAATGAGGGTTTCAGGGCCCAAATTCCTCTATATAAGTACAAATTTGGGAAATATTATTTTTTTGAAGAATAAGGACCATTTTAATTTTTTCTTGTCAGACAAATTGACCATTACCTGATAAACGTTGCGCTAAATTCAAGCTGAATCTCATCCAAAATCTTCTCTCTAAAACCAAAAAAAAGGTAAAAAAAAACTTTTTTTTTCTAACACAAAAATGATTTTTATTACACTTTAATGGCGGTAACAGTTACAAAACGCTAATTATTTTTTAACTGAAAATTACTATTCAGTCTAGGATACGACCTCCTTTTGATACAAATAAAAAAACAAAAAGATTACGAAACTACAGCAAAATATTTTATTAATACAAAATCGATATAACTTATTAAACTAATATTAGTCTAATATGTTTTGTACATATTATTCTTTGGGGGGAAAGTGTTACATAACGATAGCACCTACTTATTTTTTTCCATGAGGGTAGGGGGAAAAAAAGGACCTATACTAACCCATTATAGACTAAAATTTAATATTTTTCTTGAGTTTTTAGATAAATTAGAAGGGTTTTAAGGCAAATCAAGGATACTTTTCTATCAACCCCGATGAGCTTTTTCCAAATGGACTGGTTGGGGATTTATAGAAATTAAAAAACGCGACCTTTCGCACCCTCCTCAAGAGATTACAATCCTCTGTTTAACTAACAGGTCGTTCACACAAAAAAAGAAACAAAAATAGAAAACAAGAATAAAATAAATTTACATCCTTGCTAACATACATAAACATATATAATACAATAACAAGATGCATCTATTAAAAAAAATGGCCACAAAGTTTAAAAATTGAAGAAAAAAATTTGTGATTAAGTAGATAAGGGTTAAGTTTATAACTTGAATAAACAAAAACTAATAATAAATTAGGAGTATTAACTTATTGTTATTGTACAGATTAATCGACTAGACTATGTTACACCATAGAAGTGAAACGGTTCACTTAAAAAGAAATGGAAGATCCGCCATGGCAGGTACAGGATAAACAGAAATGGTTAACTCATTAGAATGATGTTAGGAACTTTATATGGTACAAAAAAAAAAGAGATGAAAAAAAAAAGGTTAGGGTTTTTAAACGGGGCTGTCGCTGTCAGCGTAGTCTTCGGAATCGTTAGAATCGTCGTAGGTGACGGTTACGTTCGGATGATTCCACATGAGGTTATCTAACAGTTTCAGATTGTTGTTGACGTACGTGTTTCCGCCTAACATCTCGTCCAAATTCGGCGACAGAATATCGTCGTCGGAATTGCATTCGTATATTCTGGAAAAATTTTGAATTCAAACGTTCTCGTCAGTGCGAATACAATCTTATTTAAGGCATGCCAAGAAAATAGATAAAAAACATGCAAAAAATTGTTTTCTTCTTCTGGGAAAAAAATTCCACATTAAAGAAAGCAGTGCTGACAAAGCCCGCACTTATAAACGTTCCTAAACCCCTTTCTCTAAAATTACCTTGAAGATCCTTCCTTTAAAACGTATTTAATCTCCCTTGAAATGCACAGTTCCTTCAAATAAAAGGAATCCCTTAGGGACCTTAAGGTTACCAGGTTAAGGTTAACAGAGGGATCTCATTGGCTAATAAAAGGAATCCTTGAAAGGAAGGCTCTCATTGGCTGACCTACCACAAGTCGAGGAAAAGAAATGGGATGTTCAACGTATCTTTTGGTTAAGGAAAGAAGAGTTTAATGGAACGTTTAGATTTACGGGCATCCCAGTAATTGAAATCAAGTCTTACATTGTCCAAAAAAATCATCCAAACAAATTAATTCTTTGACGTCAACGAGATTCCTTTTCTTCGAAAGAATTTGGATCAAATTTGTTGGAACATTGCCTAATCTTCAAATCACAATTTAACTTTGTAGCGAGAGTTGCAAAGGATTCAGAGTAGATTTTAGAACAGCTGGATGCAACAGATTTGATTCAGTAGTGATGTTGAATCTTACAGGAAACAATAATCATAATTGAGGAAAAAATAATAGTGATATTGGTTTTCTCACAAGGCCTTTTCAGGTGAACGACTCGCTTATGGTGAATTTTTTAAAATCCAAGTAGAGTGAGAATAATCACAGTGAGCATGCGTTGTCCAATTTATAAAAAGAATTTTTTAAAATCAAGTTATTCATAAAAATTTAACAAAGTCCGTGCTTTTGGCTTTTTATTTTTTTAAGGGGTGAAGTGCGATGATTTCGAAACTCACGTGAACATTCAAAACATGTGCACAAGCTTTTTGTGATCCTGTATGTTTTAATAATAAAAACAACAAATTTGTGCCATGCATATTAGCCAAACGGTATACACATGGTGTAGTACTTACTTAAAAAAAATTTAAAAGAGTTACAAGGGCTATATATCATCTTCGCCCTCTCTGCAATAATTAAGACTGATTGAAAAAAACGGAACAAAAAGGAAAAAAAATAAAATCTAGTGTTAAGTGTGAAAAATTTTTTGGCCTGAAAAAAGACTCATATCTCTTCTAAAACTCTACAAACACAAAAAAACATGCTAAAAAAACCCAGGAAACTATTTTTTCAGTTAGTAAACTGTGTACGTGTTAATAAAAAAGAACCATTTGGTTCATTTTATAATTTTGGCTAGAAAAATAGCAAAATAAAAAATAACTGTACCTATTTTGACTTGCTATACCTCCGAGAGAGAAAAATATTTTTCACTATAAAATAAAACTTGAATTAGAGATATGAGTTTCTTTGAATTGTTAATACCGAGTGATTTTTAAAAAATAAAAGTTCTCATACAATGGCTACTTAAAAAAATCATGCACCACTAGCCAATCTATTCTACCTATCTTTTATGTTTTAATAAAAATAGGTCCAGCCGATATAAGGAATTAACCCAAAGAGTATTGCCAACTTACAGCACATATTGGCTGGACCAATGGAAAGTAATTATTTAAAAAGGAATTAACAATTGAAGTTTTAACTTACAAATGATCTTGGCCATCGTTCCCTCCTTCTTCAGCGACAAGAAGTTCATATTCTTCAGCCGCATAACGGTCCCAATCAGACATCTAAAATAAATATATTTTTAAAATATTCCACAATCAAACTCAGATTTGGGAAAAGAATATGGGCACAAATGAAATAAAAAAAATAAAAGTTAATTTTTGTACCTGAGATAACTCGGAAGGCTTTGAAAACAAAGGAATTTTTTTAAAAATTTGCTTATTTATAATTAATTAATTAAAAAATACCTCATTGTCGTGGTCACGTTGTGATGCAAAAGGATCCCTTTGCTCGTGATCCAAATATTTTTCTAAATTGAAGAAAGTGTCGAAAAATATGGGCGTCATTTTACATTTTTTCAAATCTCCGAGTGATATTTTGCCAGGAGAAGCAGGTCTTATCATATCCAACATCTTATAAAAAGTTATAATTTTAAAAATAATTGGATAATTGAGTAATTACCTGACAAAGGCAATCTTCAAAAGGTAAACATTCAATTCCGATCGCTTCCATTCTTTGAAGTTGCTCATCGTAAAAATATTCTAATTCGTACATTGATAGGTAACCATCTCCATCCAGGTCCATGCATCTAAAATAAAATAAGAGGATTGAACCCACGACCTCTATATCACTGAGGGAATAAAGGAATACTGCCTTAACCCTTTCGAGACAGCGTCTGACGCCGGATTCTCTGAGCTACTGGCGCAGCACTTTTCCCCTCACTTCTCCCCGACCACTCCCAGCGCCCAGCAAAGCACAGAAAGCGACGAGTGATACCATCATCACGTATTTAATTTCTTCCCCAATAGATGTCCAATTTTTGCATGTCGCAAGCGCCACGGGAAGGTATTAAATATCTTAGAGAAATAGAGAGGCTTCCCGCTGGGCAACTATAGTCGCCTGCGGTCTCCAAGCGAAATGCGCGGATGGCAACTATAGTCGCCTGCGGTCTCGAAAGGGTTGATCCCCTCTGCCATAGTGGATAAAAAATTATACCTGAACCAATATTCTATGGCACGAGGATGGGATTTGTCTTCTTCAGCAAGCAGAAACCACACAAATTCTGTATATGACATTTTCCCTCTGGTCACCGCTCCGGAAAATATTCTATCTATCAGCCTTGTAGAAAGAGCTAAAAATAAGAAATTTGAGCAAAAAGAAAGAAAAAAATTTCTTCCTACCATGGTCGCTGTGCCTTGCAAGGTCATGTTTATCAATGAACAAATCATGGTCTCTATCTAACTCCCAAAATTTGCAATAGAGTACATAAAAATGTTCATAACTAAAATACTGAGTAACTTGATTTATGTCTTCTTCTTTTTCTAATAACGAAATCACAGATAGAAGATTGCTTCTTTTCAATTCAGACAATGAGATTCTCCCAGTCCAAGAACTGTTCACATTATAATAAATTCTTGAAATGACCTAAAAATTAAATTAAAAAATTTTGAATTTTGAAAAATGTTTTTACGTACTGTGTGAACGTATCTTGAATGAAATTCGACGGCTTCTTTTAAGAAAATGAGACCTGGATGTGTGTCGACGACATCTTGGACCAAACTCATAAAATCTTCAGGCAATAAATAATTTCTCGACTGTCCACGGGTTAATATCTTAAAAAATCTTGATGGCGCGTCGTGATAAGTGCTGGTCAGACTAAAATTATGTTTAGTTAGAAGAAAATAAACACTAATCAAGGTATTCAAAAATGGCTTCTTTTGTTTTTTAAAAAAGACCATTGGTCTTTATATACTGAGTGCACCAGGAAATCTTTTATGAGGTTTAAGCCATATTGCTATTGAAAACACCTCATTGTAAAGTAGAATATTTTTAAAGATGACCATTGGTCTTTATATACTGAGTGCACCAGGAAATCTTTTATGAGGTTTAAGCCATATTACTATTGAAAACACCTCATAGTAAAGTAGGATTTTTTTAAAGACGACCATTGGTCTTTATATACTGAGTGCACCAGGAAATCTTTTAAGAGGCTTAAGCCATATTGCTATTTAAAACACCTAATTGTAAAGTACGATTTTTTAAAAGACGACCATTGGTCTTTATATACTGAGTGCACCAGGAAATCTTTTATGAGGGTTAAGCCATATTACTATTGAAAACACCTCATAGTAAAGTAGGATTTTTTATTAAAGAAGACCATTGGTCTTTATATACTGAGTGCACCAGGAAATCTTTTATGAGGTTTAAGCCATATTACTATTGAAAACACCTCATAGTAAAGTAGGATTTTTTTATTAAAGAAGACCATTGGTCTTTACATACTGAGTGCACCAGGAAATCTTTTATGAGGCTTAAGCCATATTGCTATTGAAAACACCTCAATGTAAAGTAGGATTTTTTTAAAGACGACCATTGGTCTTTATATACTGAGTGCACCAGGAAATCTTTTATGAGGTTTAAGCCATATTGCTATTGAAAAACCTCATTGTAAAGTAGGATTTTTTTTAAAGACGACCATTGGTCTTTATATACTGAGTGCACCAGGAAATCTCTTATGAGGCTTAAGCCACATTGCTATTGAAAACACCTCATAGTAAAGTAGGATTTTTTATTAAAGAAGACCATTGGTCTTTATATACTGAGTGCACCAGGAAATATTTTATGAGGCTTAAGCCATATTTGTATTGAAAACACCTCATTATAAAGTAGGATTTTTTTTAAAGACGACCATTGGTCTTTATATACTGAGTGCACCAGGAAATCTTTTATGAGGCTTAAGCCATATTGCTATCGAAAACACCTAATTGTAAAGTAGGATTTTTTTTAAAAGACGACCATTGGTCTTTATATACTGAGTGCACCAGGAAATATTTTATGAGGCTTAAGCCATATTACTATTGAAAACACCTCATTGTAAAGTAGGATTTTTTTTAAAGACGACCATTGGTCTTTATATACTGAGTGCACCAGGAAATATTTTATGAGGCTTAAGCCATATTACTATTGAAAACACCTAATTGTTAAGTAGGATTTTTTTAAAGACGACCATTGGTCTTTATACACTGAGTGCACCAGGAAATCTTTTATGAGGCTTAAGCCATATTGCTATTGAAAACACCTCATTGTAAAGTAGGATTTTTTTAAAAGACGACCATTGGTCTTTATATACTGAGTGCACCAGGAAATCTTTTATGAGGCTTAAGCCATACTACTATTGAAAACACCTCATTGTAAAGTAGGATTTTTTTTAAAAGAAGACCAATGGTCTTTATATACTGAGTGCACCAGGAAATCTTTTGTGAGGCTTAAGCCATATTGCTATTGAAAACACCTCATTGTAAAGTAGGATTTTTTTTAAAAGACGACCATTGGTCTTTATATACTGAGTGCACCAGGAAATCTTTTATGAGGCTTAAGCCATATTGCTATTGAAAACACCTCATTGGTAGGATTCCAGATTTGATAAAATTAAACTAAAAGAAGCCTTTTTGAAATGACTAGAAAGAAGAAAAAATAAACTTACTCCCGCCAAAAATCCAAAACCATATTTAATTCTACATAACCAAGTTTTTCTCCACCGCAAGCTATAAATAAAGGTGCTTTCCAATAGAGTGGACAACCACATGCCTGGAAAATACGCAAAAATGTATATAAAAACTACAAAATTTAAAAACTACAGAAATCATGCGTTTGCATATTCTGAATGATGAAAACTTGTTAAGTTTTTTTCAGAAAGTGCACTCTATTATGTAAATTGTTCATACCTTAGTCACGGCTCCAAACTTGTCTATGGTTGCCTGTTGATTAGGTAAAGTTTGAAATAGCGCTTTGAGGGCTTCTTGGACGAGATGCTTTTCGGCTTGATTGAGGACCTTTCCGTGCGGGAAGTAGAAACGGGGGAGGAGATGACTTTTGTTCGCTTTGGTGTGACGCTGTAGGGTCGTATGGGGTGGAGGGCCTGACCTCTGACTTGAGAGGGATTCCCTTGAAAAGTTCTGAAACGAAAAATTATTTGATTACTACGTGGGGACAACTGTCTGGAGAAAGCCTCCCAACGGTTTTTGAAGACAGTGAAGCCAAATTTGGTTTCTTTTTTTAGTCTTCATTCTAGAAGACAAGATTTTTACTTCTTGTACTAGATATCAGTAAATAAAAAATGTTCTCGATATATTTATGTCTAGGAAGAAATGCAGTTTTTGACGTTCCCCTTCATTTAAATCTCCCCCTATCTCATTTCCAGCTTTAAAAGGGGCTTTATCTTGGCCATTTTAAAAGGTAAAAGACTGGAAGTGGTTTGAGCTATTTTTAAATAGGGAAATGGAAGGAACCCAGACAAGAGGATTCTTGAAATAATTAATGAGTTAAGGGAGTTCTAGGGATAATTTTTTTTCTTAGATCTTTCAAGCACTATCTGAAAAACCTAAAAACTACATATTTAAGGAGGTATGATGGTTTTTAAGTGAGTTGCTTTCCGAATTTTTCGTTGTTAACAACGGTTTTCGGTTTTTCCCTTCTATCTCGGAAACCGTCGCTCAAAACGAAAAAATGTCCTAAGTAAAAGTTGTAGGCACTGAAATTTACTACATTAAATATCTTATTAGTTTTTTCCGTAAGAGCAATACTCAAGGAGATATGGAAGTATTTAAGTGAGTTGCTTTGCAAATTTTTCGTTGTTAACAACGGTTTTCGGTTTTTCCCTTTTATCTCGGAAACCGTCGCTCAAAACGAAAAAACGTCCTAAGTAAAAGTCGTAGCTACGGAAATTTCCTACAAAAAAGACTTCATTGGTTTTTTTGTCAGAGCAATACTTAAGGAGATATGAGGGTTCTTAAGAGAGTTGATTTGCAAATTTTTCGTTGTGAGCAACGGTTTTCGGTTTTTCCCTTCTATCTCGGAAACCGTCGCTCAAAACGAAAAAATGTCCAAACTAAAAGTTGTAAGTACAAAGATTTCCTACAAAAATTTCTTTATTCATTATTTGCGTAAGAGCAATATTTAAGGAGTTATGAGGTTGAAACTAGTAATCCTACAGAGCCTGTCTGAAAACTTAAAACCTTCATATCTCCTAAAATATTTCTCTGACGGAAAAAACTAATAAGATATTTTATGTAGTAAATTTCCGTAGCTACAACTTTTAATTAGGACATTTTTTCGTTTTAAGCGACGGTTTCCAAGATAGAAGGGAAAAACCGAAAACCGTTGCTCACAACGAAATATGTACAAAGCAACCAACTTAAAACCCTCATATCCCCTTAAGATCCTAAAGGGGAGGACAAAAATGGCGTAAAATTGAAGAGCCAAAGGAGAGAAGCTAAAGGGGTTAATTTTTTTCTCCCCGCAAATAAAGCTCGGGTCTTTTAGGTGAAGTATATCTAGGTACAACACATATTCATGAAAATCGATTTTTAAGAAACAAGAAAAATTTTTAAAATTAAGGTTTGATCATTTTTTGTGTGGCGTAGAAAGAGGATCAATTGGTGTGATATACGTTTCCGGTTTAATTTAGGAGGGTTTAATTTTAATTGCTATTGAAAATGGAAGTTACCTTATTGTATGATCTTGGTCTTGGCTGTTTCCATGGTTTATAGGGAAATTTCGGCTGTTGATGTTCTTCATAATGATTGGCAAGAATATACTGACATGCTAAACACCATGGTCTTACTACCATGTCACCCACAGTCCCCCGTCCAACACATACCCTCACTTGTCGTCCCAGTTTTTAAACTACTCGCACTCGGGTATCATGAGGGAGCTTGGTTCGAAGTGGAAGAAGGAATAATAGGAACCCCTTATGAAGTAGTGGTTCATCTATTTTTAGTTCGAGAGGGAAGAGCAGAAAACGAAAAAAAAGATCAAAACTAACATCTGTGACCTAAGGTAATAACGAGTGTCGTAAGGTTCCCCCCACTGTCCGGCAGCCTCGGAACTTTCACTTGTAACAAATTTCGGATCGGATAACTTTTCGATCTCCCCTCTTGCCCGACGGAGAGGACACATAACCGCGGCGGACGCTCTCGGCGGAAAGACTAGACGGAAGTTGAACGCCTTAGTCCATTCGATGTATATCCGAAGAGACTGAAGATGCCACACCTAACTATGACATCACTGTACTGAAGCCTACACAAATGAACGCTACGCTTCTCTACCATTTTTATTCAAGGACAGTCTATCTCAGGATCCCACCACCCATCATATAATTCTATCCACTTAAGCCCATGAACTATCGCATTTTCAATAAACGTACAAACAAAAACATCACCATCGTCTTTGACCACAACATTTCCACCACATTTTCTTGAGCACAAAATGATCTGGAAGACGCTCACAGATAAAATCGAAAATGGTTTGATGAATGAGCAGTTTCAGATGCCTTTGCCAAAAAAAAAGCGTTTTAACCTAATGAGATTGAGAAATGGGATAAACAGGCAAAAGGCCAATATCCGAAATAAAGATGCTGATTTTTTTTCGCTAAAAAAGCAGTCAGCATAAAAAACGATGCAAAGGTGCCTCATTTGGTCTTTCCGGTCTAAATCAAGTCCTCGGCACCCAAGAGAACTTTCAAGGTTTTCTCTTCAACCTACGAATTTCTCGCTTGTACGCACACACGTCTCAAAATTACTCGTTTGCAAAACTTAGCATATTTTAAAAGAATACAAGAAAACAGTTGATTATTATGATCTTTCGCGTTTTTGATTGACAACCTCTCATTATATGAAAAAAATGGAAATATTTTTTATTCCTTTCGACCTGGATTCTTTGTGGCGATTTAAAACAAAAAATGTCGTGTAACTCGTGTTTCCTGTCTGCCAGCCGCTTCGTTGGACTTAAGCCAGATCTAAATACATAGAGAAAATCACCCTTTTATTTTTGTCTTCCTGGAACTTCGGGATTTGTTGACTTTCTGGTCTACGAAACGTTCAATATGGCCACTCTTTCAAAAAGACCATAAAATGGACACCGAATTGTAAATGAAAAAATCCCACGCGAAAAATCACATTTACAGCCTACAGTTAAAAAAACAGGTTGAAAATAAATCTTGAATCAAAATAGAATAGTGTATGAGTGGGAGCTATACTAAGCCTTCAATACGTGAACGCCCGGAAGGTCTAGACTCCCGTGTTTTAGCAGGGTTTAAACGACGTTTATGCTATTTGAATAATTAAAAAAGTTTAATCGATACAATGCGGTACTAATTTAGGACGAGGATTCGTAGAAACTTAAAGGCCAGCCTGCTCGGTGACGGAAAGAAATAAATAAGAGGCGGTGCCAATAACATAATTATTGTTGGCAAACCTGTCATTTTAACAACCTTTATAAGCAAAATTAACAAGGATATCTTATAAATAGCATTTTGAAAAATCAATATCAATAAGAGGCTAATTTCAAATCTACTTAAGGTAAAAAGCTGGTTTTCTTTAACCATTTCAGCAAATCTCAAAGGTGGATGTATTTTAAATTAAGGGGATATGAGGGTTTTAAGTTGGTTGCTTTGTACATATTTCGTTGTGAGCAACGGTTTTCTGTTTTTCCCTTCTATCTTGGAAACCGTCGGTTAAAACGAAAAAATGTTCTAAGTAAAAGTTGTAGCTACGGAAATTTACTACATAAAATATCTTTTTGGTTTTTTCCGTCAGAGCAATATTTTAGGAGATATGAAGGTTTTAAGTTTTCAGACAGGCTCTGTAGGATTATTAGTTTTAACCTCATAACTCCTTAAATATTGCACTTACGCAAATAATAAATAAAAAAAATTTTGTAGGAAATCTTTGTACCTACAACTTTTACTTAGGACATTTTTTCGTTTTGAGCGACGGTTTCCGAGATAGAAGGGAAAAACCGAAAACCGTTGCTCACAACGAAAAATTTGCAAAGCAACTCACTTAAGAACCCTCATATCTCCTTAAGTATTGCTCTGACAAAAAAACCAATGACGGCCTTTTTGTAGGAAATTTTTGTAGCTACGACTTTTACTTAGGACGTTTTTTCGTTTTGAGCGACGGTTTCCGAGATAGAAGGGAAAAACCGAAAACCGTTGTTAACAACGAAAAATTTGCAAAGCAACCAACTTAAATACTTCCATATCTCCTAAAGTATTGCTCTGACGGAAAAAACTAATAAGATATTTTATGTAGTAAATTTCAGTACCTACAACTTTTACTTAGGACATTTTTTCGTTTTGAGCGACGGTTTCCGAAATAGAAGGGAAAAACCGTTGTTAACAACGAAAAATTTGCAAAGCAACTCACTTAAAAACCATCATACCTCCTTAAGAACGGATTCAAAAGGAAAATTTTTTTCTCTGAATCAATTTATAAAGTTAGTTATTTACCCGACCAATAGGTAGCAGTAAAATCATTTTTTTCCCTCTTGTACGCATATTGATCACTTTATCAGGAAATTATGGTTTCCATTGAAAAAAATAAACCAAAAATCTAGATAAAAGTGTTTTAAAACGTAAATGAGAAGGTAGAAAAGAAAAAGAGTAAATAAAGAAATAAAAATGCAGCCCTCGTTTGAATTTTTCGCGTGGGTTCAACGAGAATGGGGATTTTTCAGGTCTTACACTCGAGTGCATTCACGCTAATGACGTCGACTTTCTTTTATTCTCAATTTTTCTGACCTTCCCCTTGAAAACGAGAAGACCCCGTTAAAAGAGTTTTCCTGTTTTGTTTTCTCTCTTTTCCACTTAAGTTTCTTTTATCGTTATTTTAAGTTTGCAATTTTGCCGAAGAAACTAAAAGCGGTATAACTTAAGGGACGTTGTCGACTTTTAGGGTAATGACCTAAATCTACATCAAGCCAAACGAGAATAGCCCTGGTTAACTCTAGTGCTATTCGATAGGTTTTTTAAAACCTCCTGTTATTTTAAAACATAAAAAAATAACGATATACATTCTGCAATAAAGATAGAACATAAAAATAATGACGTAATAGGAGTATCTTGAAATTACCCCCTTCGGTCTCAAAGAAGCCATGTAACTTACAGGCTTCTTCTTCATATTCTATTTTAGTTAATAATCAATAAAGAGATGGTAATGAATTAAGTTAGATAACAGCTATTGTCCAGTATTACGAGGGAAAATGGAATCACAGTCTAATTTTAGTCGTATCAAAACGTTGAGTATGGGTGCTTCAAGTTGTGTCATTTCAAATGGCCTATTGACTAAACTGTCATATATCACAATTGATATAGGCCACCTTATCAATTTTCTCTTTTTTTCGCTCTCTGTACCATCTTTTTTGTCATCTAATAATGCTTCAATAAAGTTATGGTGGGTCAGTTCATTAGATGTATAATAAAATGTCGAAAAGGCGGTCATGAGTCCTCAAAAAGTTTTGGAGTTAACAGTGCAAATCTAGCGCTCAGAGCGGCAGAAGATTGAACCAAATCAAAAGAGCAGCAGCTTAAGGAGGTATGATGGTTTTTAAGTGAGTTGCTTTGCAAATTTTTCGTTGTTAACAACGGTTTTCGGTTTTTCCCTTCTATCTCGGAAACCGTCGCTCAAAACGAAAAAATGTCCAAAGTAAAAGTTGTAGGTACTGAAATTTACTACATAAAATATCTTATTAGTTTTTTCCGTCAGAGCAATACTTTAGGAGATATGGAAGTATTTAAGTTGGTTGCATTGCAAATTTTTCGTTGTTAACAACGGTTTTCGGTTTTTCCCTTCCATCTCGGAAACCGTGGCTCAAAACGAAAAAATGTCTTAAGTAAAAGTTGTAGGTACAAAGATTTCCTACAAAAATTTCTTTATTCATTATTTGCGTAAGAGCAATATTTAAGGAGTTATGAAGTTAAAACTAATAATCCTACAGAGCCTGTCTGAAAACTTAAAACCTTTATATCTCCTAAAATATTGCTCTGACGGAAAAAATCAATGAGATATTTTATGTAGTAAATTTTTGTAGCTACAACTTTTAATTAGAACATTTTTTCGTTTTGAGCGACGGTTTCCAAGATAGAAGGGAAAAACCGAAAACCGTTGCTCACAACGAAAAATGTACAAAGCAACCAACTTAAAACCCTCATATCCCCTTAAGCAGTTTAGTAACATCAAGTCTACAAGTTATCGAATAGCATTGAGAAACGAAGAACGAAAAAGTCTCTATAGTAATACCCTTGAATCAGGGTTGTTAGCGATGGGAATAAGAGAGCCAGCCATAAGGCCAAAACGACGGACCGATCTTCACTAGTCCCGGTTTTAGAAATTTGCAAATAAACTTAAGTACTTTTTATATTAATTACAGTGTTCTTTTAAAATGGAGTTCCTGTTTACAAAGAATTAAAATATGTTTACTCATTTGAAACTCCATTAAAAGATTTTTTCCTGCATTTTTTTAAATTTTAAGTACCACTAGTTTGAAAAAAGCGCCGTTTCATCCAGGTGATTGGCCTACGGTGACATAATCGCAACCTTGGCCATTAATGAACTTCAAAGGATCAGCAGCGCAAGTCTCAATGTCGTGCAGGAGCCGAGCGGAGTTGACAAAGAAACACTCCCCGTCACAAAATATCAACACCAAAGATGGAAAGCCAAGGGAAATCACTTCAAGAATCCAGAAGTCATTTCTTTCAGAAAAAAAAAAGTTATAAATAAAAAATCTCGATATCAAAATAAGGAACCGCTATAACTCATTCGTTTTCTTGCAATCACGACTTTAATTTTTATTGTTCATATTCTCTCTTGATATGGCATTTTTTTAATTGATGGTTTGCGGTCTTGCGAAACCGAGATTTTCGTCCTATTGTCACAAGTTTCACCAATTAAGGCGCAGATTGATGGTCAATGTTTGATGTTTTTGTGGCGTAGAAAGGCTGTAATTTCCTTTCATACGGTCACGCTCAATTACACGACCGCATGGGATCATTAAGAAAGAAAAAATTTGGTTTTTCCCCAAAGGTGTTTTTACTTGCATATGTTGGGGGCACACATCTCGTCCTAAAGTATTCTCGTCCTAAAAATAATAGAAAAAAAAATATAAACTGTATTCTCATCCGAAAGTATTCTCGTCCTAATAGGCTACGCCCCTTTTTAGGACGAGATGACAGTAGGACGAGAAGACATTCGGACAAGTGGATTTCAATTTTTATACAATTTTTTAAATATTAGTAAAATAGAAATCATCTCGTCCTACTGTCTCTCGTCCTAAAACTAACGTACAAAAATTGCTGCATCGGAGAAATACGGCAGCGTTCCACCCCCCAAGTCACGGTCGCTTTGTTTATTTATTTTCGCGAGGATCAGCTCGTTTTATGACAAAAGGGGGTTAATTTTTTTCTTCTCGCGAGGATTTGCTCACCCTACAGGCGGCCGTGGGATGGATGATGAACTCGGTAGGCAGAAAAGGAGTTTAAAACTTGCTGGGGTGGAACGCAGCAATTTTTGTACGTTAGTTTTAGGACGAGAAGACAGTAGGACGAGAATACTTTCGGACGAGATGATTTCCATTTTATTAAAGTATAATATTTAAAAAAAAATTGTATAAAAATTGAAATCCACTTGTCCGAATGTCTTCTCGTCCTACTGTCATCTCGTCCTAAAAAGGGGCGGAGCCTGTTAGGACGAGAATACTTTCGGACGAGAAGACAGTTTATATTTTTTCCTTTTCTATTATTTTTAGGACGAGAATACTTTAGGACGAGATGTAGGCACCCCGCATATGTTATAGAACAAAGCTTTTTAGCCACTTTCGATATTAGAAGCTATCGAAGTTTAACATTTCCTTAATTAACTAATCATGACGTTTTCAGATCGATATCGCCGAAAATGTTTTTATTTCTAAACAAAGAACCTTCTAGCCTACTTCCATTTTAAGATTGTGCGTTCGCTAAGTGACTCCACCCACACGCAACATACTCAGGTCATCAGCCTTTTTTAAAATTCACGATGACACCTTTTTCTGTCATGATTTAGTCGAGTTTTTAGTTAAGAAAAAAGAGAAGAAAATTGACCCATGTTGAATGTCTTAGATTAAAATTAACTTTGTTTAATTGGGCAGTTAGTTAAAAGGAGTCATTGGAGCATCGAGGACTTTCTCTGAGTCTTCATTTTTAAAGACCTAGAAATTCAATAGAGCTTCGGAGTAATTAAACAAAAATTAAGTTTGTGTCTCGGGATTAGCCGAGCATAAGATATTAAAGGCTGTTCCTAGGTAAAATCGATTTTCATAAAATTGTGTCATTGGAACGGTAGATTGAAAAAAAAAAAACTTACCGTGACTCCAGGTTTTCTTTTATCGAGACCAAGTTCTGCAGGGCATTTTTCAAAGATGAGGACTCTTTCTGCGACGGATCCTCTGGTGAGGAAAGGACGTACGGGATTCCCTGTGTTGGGCCTCGGGTGCTGTTTGTGCTCTGGATGAGGGACCCCTTCATTATACCTCCTTGAACACCGAACGATCTTTTTTCCACTTTGCGTGTATTCGACGAAATCACTTTTCTGTTCGGCTTGCTCTTGGTAACTTTTCACTACTTTTTTAACGATTCCCATCGGTTTTTCTTTGAGAACTTTTTTCTGAAGAATGCTCGGTTTCGCCGCTCTTTCCGGAGGTTCTTCGGAGATGATCATTCCGGTTTTAAGAGCGTTTATAAGACGTTCTTCTTCTTTCGCGACTTGGTCGATGAAAACTGTTTTGGACGGGGCTTTCGGGTTCTTCTTGGGGCTACGCTCTTGATTTTTGAGTGGCCACGTTTGTAAGCCTGAGGGTTCCATAGAGTCGATGGTGTCTCCAAATTGAGAAAGGCCTTCAGCCCTCCCGTTCGGAAACGTCGGCGACTTTGTATATCCACGGATTTCATCTTTCTGTTCGAATTTCTGCTTGGCGAACTGTATCGTCGAAAGGTTTTTCGACGGAGATGTCTTCTGTCGGGCAAGCCTCGCTTTATCTTCCACCACAAAATTGTTTACCAACTGTTCCAAGTTTGAGTTGAAGTTAGGAGATGGTATGAGATCTACGGTTTTTTTAGGGGAAAGGGTCGAAGCGAACTTATCAGGACTAACGTTATTACACGAAAGTATTTCAGTCGGCGCTAAACCTCGTGATTTCCAATTTTGGTAAATTGCTTCTGCATGATCTGAAATCTGCTTGGCGATAGCGGCTATGTCTTCTTCCGGTTCAGTATATTTCCTTTGGTTTACGGTTGTGGCCATATCAATAAATCGTCTTATAGACGGCTCGCTCAGATCTCCTTTCTCTAAGACCAACCGCGCAGTTTCGGAATCCCTTTCAAAAACATTTACTGGGATCGCGTAACCAAAATGAACCGTATTACAATTGACCTTCTCATCCGTAATCGAGTTCACAAGGCAAGGCTCGAGATTGGGGCAATGAACGACACGGAGGTTTCGATCGTCTACTATGCAGTTTTGGTATTGAGTGAGATTCGAAGCTTTCAGTATATAGTTTTCCGGTTGAGTATGCAATTTAGTTTTCATGTTACATCCTTGCACTTTCTGTTAAATCAGAGTTTCAACCCTGCAAACAAAAGGAAAAATTCATTAGCATCTCAGAGAAAATATAAGTTATTTCCTAGAAGAAAGTAGGCAATAGAATTCTCTAAAATATGCGGACTAAAATAAAAGTTTGATGGACACTCACCGCGTGGTTAGACGCACATATAAACAACCCTTTGTAAATCCGTAAACACAAAATTCCAAGTATCTTCTCCAACATTCACACAATTTCTTTGTAAAAGTATTTTTACGATACAAGTTTATCAGTGATCACGTCCACAAACCGAGGTAGGCTACTGACACCGAGTTGTTCAATTTTGGAGCGGATCCAAAATTTAAATTCTATTTTTAGAATGGCAGCAGAGCTGGGACTGGGGCTGTGACAAAACTCTGTCTCAATACGTTGAAAAAAGTATTCGGTAGGAGGGAAAAACGTAAAAATTCGCTCTGGATATGTAGAATAGAGTCTAATTAGTAATTCAAATGGTCTATTCATGTCAAACAACACTTGAATGCCAAAAAAGTCGTTTTCTCTCGAAAATATTTGTACTATTTAGTTTCATAATGAATTTTCAGGAGGAAAAAGGATTTACAGATACAATAGCGTGACGTCCTCTTTGATCGATTACGAATTTATACAAAGGACGTGGAGAAAAACGTCAAAATATAGCAACAAGTTTTTCTAGAGCACCTGTAGAAGAATTAACGGAAGTCAAAAGTAATAAAATGAACAAGGAACAATAAAACGCCATTATAAGACTATTAGCTTCAACCTTACTCATTTTTTTTCCTTATTCATCGAAAATACAAGGTTGAACATCTGGACCCAAAATTTATGCGAAAACTATTTTTTTTTCTCCTTAAATAGGAAGGTGTGCCCTAAAAACGTTAATTGAGGAATTGGCTTTTGCGAAAATGGACGTTTTTATTGGAATAAAGTGAGGGAAAAAAATGCCTTGCAAATAGACGATCTAAGCTAATTTCTTCGGCCTTGACCCAAAAGGGCGGTTTACCCTTCTTGCACAATTTCCTATAATTTGACAAGGGAAGAAGACAGAGCACGATAGGCGAAAAAAAAATTTGGAAATGTTATTTTTGTAAATAAAAAAGGTTAAATATAATATTTTAAAAAAATCACAGGAAACCAAGCCCCAAACGTCACGTCGAGTCTTGAATTCGCCAATTCGATTGCGAAACGTTAAAAAAAGAAGGACGTACGAAATAAGAATCGCCTAATGCACAAAAAAAATTTTCCTCCTGCTTTTCCAAAAATGTAAGCCCAACGCGTTAATATGACGTAAGTATTCTTTTAGAGCTCAACTTCCAGGGAACTTCGGGCTCTGAAAGATCCTCGTAAAAACATATCTCCAGGGGTATCACAATATTAACAAAAATGATTGGAAATCACAAATCTTATTTATTTATAAGTTTACTTTTGACCCAGAATATTAATAGATATGAAAAATGATTGTTGACAAAATTGTATAATGAAGTTGATTTTCATTCGCTGGAATTATTTAACCTAATTAAATTCTCGAAGGAATATTCCGTGAGTTTGAATTAAAATTAATGTTTTTTCCGTCTTCGATTCTCAAATATTAGAAGAGCGCGTGCTTTTAGTTGGCCTTTAAATGAAGGAAGGTAATTAAATTAGAATTTCTCCTCATACGAATTTATTGGCTCCCTTACCCCTGTCCATGCTCTGGTGCCATTTAAAGTGACCTTTTCATCCCTACAACAATGCACGTCTCTTCGCCACAGCCTTCTAGATCTACTTAACCTGCATATTGATTTTTTTAAAGCATCATCGTGAGATTGCACAACTTTTTTTTTCTGGGCAGAAAAAAGTTGAAGAAAGCGTTTAATTTCAAGGTCTGAGGTGTGCCCGATTTCGAATTGAGAAGGGCTCTTGACTATTGACGTTTTAATTATATTTTGTTTATTTTACTCCTTTTTAAACTTGAATAAAAAAATAAAGTTATCTTTTTTTTTTTAAATTAGGTCGGACTTCGTTACCTACGTAAAAAAATTGCGTAGGTGAATTAGATAAAGGTCATAGATTCCACCGTAGGTGTCACTATCAGTCATTACTGCCTTTTTCTTTGTAAAGTCTATGCTTAAAAAAATCGAACATCAGTCGAAACTATCAATTTGTGCATTTTTTATAACTTAACCCGGATGTTGTATTTTAAAGGGGGTCTTATTTTATGGGCTTTCAGAAAATAAATATTGAAGGTCACGGCCCTTTTTAGCTTTTAGACGTTTTATTCTAAGTAAAATGTCATTGAGTTAAATACAATTTAGCAAATATGGTGTAATTAGCGAGGAATTTTAGATGTGCACCTGCGAGTTTGGTTTCTCCACGGCCGCAATTTTGGACCAAAAAATCAGCTACTGGGAGTGGAGCAGCTGGTCCAAAAAAACAGGTATTCGGGGGGGGGGGGTAGTTGGCCCCAAGACTCCTGCTTCTTCAAGGAATCCCAGAGGTCATGTCTTCTAGTTAAGGAGGTATGATGGTTTTTAAGTGAGTTGCTTTGCAAATTTTTCGTTGTTAACAACGGTTTTCGGTTTTTCCCTTCTATCTCGGAAACCGTCGCTCAAAACGAAAAAACGTCCTAAGTAAAAGTCGTAGCTACGGAAATTTCCTACAAAAATGACTTCATTGGTTTTTTTTGTCTGAGCAATACTTAAGGAGATACGAGGGTTCTAAAGTGAGTTGCTTTGCAAATTTTTCGTTGTGAGCAACGGTTTTCGGTTTTTCCCTTCTATCTTGGAAACCGTCGCTCAAAACGAAAAAATGTCCTAAGTAAAAGTTGTAGGTACAAAGATTTCCTACAAAAATTTCTTTATTCATTATTTGCGTAAGAGCAATATTTAAGGAGTTATGAGGTTAAAACTAATCATCCTACAGAGCCTGTCTGAAAACTTAAAACCTTCATATCTCCTAAAATATTGTTCTGACGGAAAAAACCAATAAGGTATTTTATGTAGTAAATTTCCGTAGCTACAACTTTTACTTAGGGCATTTTTTCGTTTTGAGCGACGGTTTCCAAGATAGAAGGGAAAAACCGAAAACCGTTGCTCACAACGAAATATGTACAAATAGGTTTTTGCTGAAGCAAAGAACTCATTGGTATATAAAAAAATATAGGTACTCCTTGGGGTGGCGCAGCTGGCCCAAAAAATGAAGTACTTCTGGAGGTGGCGCAGATGCCCCAAGCAGACTCTTGCTTCTTCACAAAATCCCAATAACCCCAGATCGAATTTTTTACGAGTTCTATAGACAATCACACTAATAATTGGAAATAGAATTAAAAATGATGTTAGCTCAACAGGTTCTAACAGCTGAAGCTATTTTCCCCGATCAATAACTCAAATATTTACATTAAACGCGATTCATACTGCGACATACGAATAAGAATTTTAAAAATTCGCAATTGCTTCTATTCTGAGGAGCAGGGTCAAACTTATAGGTCATGTTTGTTTTTTAAATCGCTCAAGAGCTTCTGGAAAGATCACTTTTTTAATCTTTTAAAAAATTGGCCAAATATATAGGTATTTACGATTTCAAAATACAATTAATTAACGGAAGTCACGCTAAAGATTAATTTGATAATGGATTGTGAACTAGGGGAGTCAAACCTACTATTTTAAACTAAAGAGGAAAATGGTGTAATTAAGGGGATATGAGGGTTTTATGTTGGTTGCTTTGTACATATTTCGTTGTGAGCAACGGTTTTCGGTTTTTCCCTTCTATCTTGGAAACCGTCCCTTAAAACGAAAAAATGTCCTAAGTAAAAGTTGTAGCTACAAAAATTTACTACATAAAATATCTTATTAGTTTTTTCCGTCAGAGCAATAATTTAGGAGATAAGAAGGTTTTAAGTTTTCAGACAGGCTCTGTAGGATTATTAGTTTTAACCTCATAACTCCTTAAATATTGCTCTTACGCAAATAATAAATAAAGAAATTTTGTAGGAAATCTTTGTACCTACAACTTTTACCTAGGACATTATTTTTTCGTTTTGAGCGACGGTTTCCGAAATAAAAGGGAAAAACCGAAAACCGTTGCTCACAACGAAAATTTGCAAAGCAACTCACTTAAGAACCCTCATATCTTCTTAAGTATTGCTCTGACAAAAAAACCAATGAGGTCTTTTTGTAGGAAATTTCCGTAGCTACGACTTTTACTTAAGACGTTTTTTCGTTTTGAGCGACGGTTTCCGAGATAGAAGGGAAAAACCGAAAACCGTTGTTAACAACGAAAAATTTGCAAAGCAACCAACTTAAATACTTCCATATCTCCTAAAGTATTGCTCTGACGGAAAAAACTAATAAGATGTTTTATGTAGTAAATTTTAGTACCTACAACTTTTACTTAGGACATTTTTTCGTTTTGTGCGACGGTTTCCGAGATAGAAGGGAAAAACCGAAAACCGTTGTTAACAACGAAAAATTTGCAAAGCAACTCACTTAAAAACCATCATACCTCCTTAAATATGTAGTTTAAAATAAAAATAAAATAAAATAAAAAATATTGCTTTCCATCGTAACGATTATTACGCCAATGTCTTTGCCGTAAAAAATCAAGAAAAAATGATATATCATATGCCTACTTTCCGTAATCAACAGGGAAACCGAAAAAATAGGCCGAACGAAAATTTACGTACAAAACAAAAAAAAAAAATAAATATAAAGAAAATAATAAAAGTCGGCATTCTCTTTGTAAGTGGTAAGGGCAAGGGGCTATGGAAGGGGGAGGGGGGTCGCGGCTCACGGAGGGGAGCGCGAGGTCCGAGCCGAAATAAAAATTTACTAAAAGCTAGGGTTCTCACTTCACTTGACCTTGAAAATATAGGGTGGGGATCTCAAACCGATTCTGTGCTGTGCGGGTCTCGGAAATAACAAACTACCAACATCCCTCTCCCCGTTAAATGATATCTGTTGAAGACTAGGAGACAAGCAGAGAGATTAACCAGACGTTAACCAGTAGTCAGGGCAATTAAGCCATCAAGGATTAAGAAGAAAATAAAGATCAAGATGGCACAGTCGAAAATGGAGGGATCGTTTTGTGAAAAAGAAAACGCGACTGAACGTCTGGGGTAATAAAAGACGTAACTTCCCAACTAAACAACCGATTTGGACCTTTCAACCACTGCCAAGGCTATTTCTATACACAAAAAAAAGCCATAGGACACCAACTATCTGGAACAATAAAATCCTCCTATTTGATCGAAAGATTTCTGGCGGAAAATGGCAAAAATGGCAGAGATCTGACTGCCTAAAGTACAGCTTTTCCAGAACTCTTCACGGCCGCAATTTTCATCGGATTTTCACCAAATGTGCACAGAATCTTCCGTCACTTTGAAAAAGACAAAAGATTTCTGGCAGAAAATGGCAGAGATCAGACTGTCTAAAGTACAGCTTTTCCAGAACTCTTCAAGGCCGCAATTTTCATCCGATTTTCACCAAATTCGCAAAGACACTTCCTTTTGTAGTTATATTAAAAATGACAAAAGATTTCTGGCGGAAAATGGCAAAATGGCAGAGAACTGACTGCCTAAAGTACAGCTTTTCCAGAACTCTTCACGGCCACAATTTTCATCGGATTTTCACCAAATGTGCACAGAATCTTCCGTCACTTTGAAAAAGGCAAAAGATTTCTGGCAGAAAATGGCAGAGATCCGACTGTCTAAAGTACAACTTTTCCAGAACTCTTCACGGCCCGCAATTTTCATCCGATTTTCACCAAATTCGCAAAGACACTTCCTTTTGTAGTTATATTAAAAATGACAAAAGATTTCTGGCGGAAAATGGCAAAATGGCAGAGATCTGACTGCCTAAAGCACAGCTTTTCCAGAACTCTTCAAGGCCACAATTTTCATCGGATTTTCACCAAATTGGCAGAGAATCTTCCTTTCGTAGTTATCTTGAAAATGTCAAAAGATTTCTGGCGGAAAATGGCGGATTTCTATCTGTATAAAGTTTCGCTGAATGCGCTACGACTATTGGTCCGATCTTCACCAAATTTTTACCAAATACTCCTTATATTGCATAGATTTTATTGAAACTTTTTTTTTTAAGAAGGGAGAAATCAGGGATGTTTACGCCTGTTCCGAGTGGCCTGACTGGGCGAAGACTATTTTTTGACGATTGGATCATTTACAGCTTACATGACAATAAAACGATTACGAAGTGTCCCAAACTATTCTCCCACACCCAACCACCATAAACCGAGAGCAGATAAGAGCTTTCGACAGGGCGACTATCCATTTTTTCCCCCAAAATATAAAATGTATTTTTAGCTTCACGGTATTACTTTATATAAGATTTCCAAGGTTTAGAGTTATATAATATTGATCGGATAAAAAAAGTATCGGTTCCTTTTTTTGTAAGCAAAATAAAAAAAAATGTTTTTACGAGGAATAGTAGAGAGGAGTTCCCCCGGCTAATAATAAAGTCCGGTGTAAAGAAGAGATTCAACCATTCCCTAATTCGGTTCCCGCTCTTTTATTTTCAAAAGAACCAAATAAAAAAAGTACAAAAAGCAGATAATCACGGGGTGTACACTTGAGCACCCCGGGAAACGCCTACAACCGCTAAACACCCAAAAAAGTACAAACAAAACTAATGCTAAAGTACAAAATTAAGTTTAAGTTAAAGAAAAAAAAGTATTTACCTTTTATTTTCGTATTTATATTTTACACTGCTCCTCAAATATGGAATAAACGAAAAAAAAGTTTAAGGGTTTGAAAAATTCTTCAAAAAAAGAGTTTTCAGAAAGTTTTTCAAGTTCCGTGGGTCGCAACGCGGTTTTTTATAACGAAAATAAAAATTGTTTACGAAATTTCTTTAAAACATTAAAATCGTAGGATAAGCGAACTGAACTGACGGAACAGATGTAAAGTTTGTAAATGTAAAAGAAGGGGTAGAGTCGCTTGTAGAGGTGCCAACAAAAAGTCGAAAAAATTACCGGATCGATTGACATTCCCGTTTTAGACGAAAACCCACGGAAAAAACAATCTCTTTTCCTTTTTTACACATTTTTTCAAAAATAAAGAGTTTTTAGCCATATTAATGGTTTTCTTTTTTTGGAAAACTGAAAAATCTGATGAAAAATGGTTTTTGGAACATAAAACCGAGGAAAATGCCCAAAAATTTTGCCCCTCAACGTAGAGGCCCTCTAGGTCAAAAGAGCGAGCTAAACTATATAACTCTCTCAAAAAAAAAGTTATTGTAATACCCTCCATGGTCCTTGTCTTTGGGAAAGGGACTTCAGACCCCCCCCCCCCCAATAAGGAAAAACCGATCACGTGGTTGTCTATGGTGCCAGCCGTCCGTCGCATTTCCCAGAACAATTCACCACCGCAATTTTTATTCTAAGTGCCTGAGAATGGCGGCCTCATCAAAACTGTCATATTATTTTTTTTAATATATTATTTTCATTAGATTATTGGTTTTTAAGCAAAATAAGTGTTTTTACATTTTTTTTATTGTATTATCAAATTCAAATGGGTGTATTTAACACATATTTGGTTTATTTTTGATCAAAAGAGGATTAAAATGTTTTTTGACGTAAGTATGACGTCAAAACTGGAGTAAACTTTGAATGAGATTACGAGATCGAAATTTGTAATCGATTGTCTTAAGATAATATTTTATTACGAATTTATGTTTTTCCCCCTTGGATTAATTTAACTTTAGTATTTTTGAAAGATTAAAATTAAGATTTTAAGTGTTTTACTATTAGATATTTTTCTGTTTTTAATTTTGAGTCAAGTTGGCCTTGATTTTCTCATCGGCCTTCTTGCCTTCAAGTCGGAGTGGAAGGGAGAACGTCTGTTTTGAAAAAGTGGGCTGGGCACTTTTAACCAAAAAAACTACGATATTGACTCCCGCAGTGTAAAAAAGTAAGAAAAGTCTGAATTAAGGGAGTTGAAAGGCCTAATAGTTGACTTCCTGAGGAGAACACAAAGCCAAAATGAGGTATATGTTGATGAGCACATTTTTCGGGTCTTCAACCTTCGCTGTACTCTGTGTTATATTTTTTTACACGGTTATACTTCAAAAAGGTGAATCCTTGAGTGTGGGTTGGTTTTTGGAAAACACATCGCCTTATATGTGGTGTACGTTGGGTATAGCGGTATCGGTGTCTTTGTCGGTCGTTGGCGCTGCGTTAGGAATCCATACGACTGGAGTTTCAATCGTCGGAGGAGGTGTTCGTGCTCCTAGGATCAAAACCAAGAATCTTATTTCGGTCATCTTCTGTGAAGCAGTCGCCATCTACGGTTTGATCACAGCGATTGTTCTCTCAGGATACTTGGATAGATTTGACAATGCTGGAACAATCTCTGATCATGTCAAAAACACCAATTGGCTTTCCGGTTATGTCATGTTTGGAGCTGGACTAGCAGTCGGTATAGTCAACCTCTGCTGCGGCATCGCTGTCGGTATAGTCGGTTCCGGCGCTGCTCTTTCCGACGCTGCCAATCCTGCACTTTTCGTCAAAATCCTCATCGTGGAAATCTTCGGGAGCGCCATCGGTCTCTTCGGTCTTATCGTCGGCATGTATATGACATCAAAAATAAAAATGGGAGTCTCTGGAAAGTAACTCATTATGTACTTAAGGTCCAGGTGGGGGAAAAATGTGCGTTTTTTTCTTTTTCTACAGATTATTGCACTACCCTCTGACCATGATCTTCCTCCGTACGCACATTCTTCTCTAGCCTTAACTGTAGTCAGATTTCCCAACTCCGTTTCCTCAGAGTTTATTCACATTCCATTTTGTATGCAACTAACTGGGTTGTTCTTTTTTTAAAAAATTTTTGTTTTGTTTTCATTATTGTATAAAAAGTCTATTTGTATATATTGTAGGAAGAATGTATTATAATTTTAAGCTTTAGAATTCAGTGTACTATAGATTTTCTGTGTAAAGACCCCTCTGTTCATTTGTAATCGAAAAATTAAAATAAAATGCGTTCCTCTGTTATTTCGATTCATTCTTTCCAAAAAAAATATTCCTCACCCCTAAATTGGGCAATAGTATCCAGCAGTGTCATATCCATATGGACTCCATGTTGTATCCATATGTACTCAGTTATTCACTTATGCAGTCATGGCTTCATATAGTACACAGCGAACTCTGCTGGTCTACACAATGATATATTGATATTACTACAGCTCATTGCTCCTCATGGTACACAGCAAAAACAGCTGGACTATACTGATGAATCTTCGCTGGCTTCATATAGTACACAGTAAACTCTGCTGGTCTACACAATGATATTACCACAGCTCATTGCTCCTCATGGTACACAGCGAAAACTGCTGGACTATACTGATGAATCTCTTGATTCTATTATTTCTTTAGATTCATTCTATCGAAAGAATCAACATTTTATTATTCCTGGACAATAAATTGGGTATGAATATAGTCCAGTCATTCCATATGGATTCTGTGTGTACTCAGTCATTCATTTATGCCAGTTATGGCTGCACATTGTGCACAGCAAAAACTGCTGGTCTACACTATGATAGTACATATAGCACTTTATTGCCGCCTCATAGCTTACAGCAAAAACTGCTGGACTATACTGATGAGTTATGAATCTCTTGGTAAAAGTGCTTTCCCTATACAGCTTGGTTCCATCAAAAGGGGTACCTCCAATATGCCAGTCATGGCTCCACATTGTACACAGCAAAAACTGCTGGTCTACACTATGATAGTATAGCACTTTATTGCCGCCTCATAGCTTACAGCAAAAACTGCTGGACTATACCGATGAGTTATGAATCTCTTGGTAAAAGTGCTTTCCCAATACACCTTGGATATCGGTTTGGTTCCATCAAAAGGAGTACTTCCAATATGCCAGTCATGGCTCCACATTGTACACAGCAAAAACTGCTGGTCTACACTATGATTGTATAGCACTTTATTGCCGCCTCATAGCTTACAGCAAAAACTGCTGGACTATACCGATGAGTTATGAATCTCTTGGTGAAAGTGCTTTCCCAATACAGCCTGGATATCGGTTTGGTTCCATCAAAAGGGGTAATTCCAATATGCCAGGATTTTATGAAATCATCTAGAGCCCATCAAAAATCTAGCTACTTCTTTTAATGAAGAAAGAATTCATCCTCAATAGGTGCTTGTGGGAATGTTCAATTCTGTCCAATCATTGACTGCTACTGAAATCTGAGATTAGCAGTAATAGGTCCAAAATCGCTTCAGCTTTAAAATGCAGTAGGTGCTTCAGGGAATGCCCCGTTCTGTCCGATCATTGATAAAACTGCTACCTGAACTCTGTGATTAGCAGCAATAGGTCCAAAATCGCTTCAGCTTTAAAATGCAGTAGGTGCTTCAGAGAATGTTCCATTCTGTCCGATCATTGATAAAACTGCTACTGAAATATGAGATTAGCAGTAATAGGTCCAAAATCGCTTCAGCTTTTGCTTCAGGGAATGTTCCATTATGTCCATCATTGATAAACCTGCTACCTGAACTCTGTGATTAGCAGCAATAGGTCCAATATCGCTCAAATGATTTATTAGCATTTTTTAGCTTATTCAGTAAAAAACTGATGGACTTAACAGTTATTACATCAGCTGCTCCTTTTTAAAAGAAGTAGAAAGAAGCCATTTTGAAGAGACAGAGCCCAAAATAAATTCATTTTCGAGGGTTAAATAAACAAAACACGAATGAATAACACGTTTAATTTTGAAAAGCAACATTCTAAAAACTTCTTAATAATATACAGGAATAAAACTATCTGAACATTTGTACTTTAATGTGCTGCTCGGCTACAACATATAGCGACATAAAAAAAAAATTAATTAAAAAAAACTATTTTGATCCATGCACAAAAGTGCACAACGTTCTAACCAAGCAGGACGTGACATGTCCTTGCAAAAAGAAATTTTGTTTTAAAAATCATCGAAAAATAAAAAATAAAAATTTGGTACTTACAGACCGGAAATTAAATAGTCCCTAGGCACAGAGGGCGTTTTGTTGCGTCTGCAATCATTAAATGGTCAAAAAAAATTAAAAAATTCTTATATTTAAGGCTATGTGTATGAGAGACAATCGCCTGTTAAGAACAAGGGACGTGAGTCCAACAGCTCCTGCGATCGTTGATGCGAAATAAACGATCACCTGACTTTTTCGTTTCTGTCAGGGAACTTAAAAAGCCCAACAGGATTGATGCTGTGATATGTCTCTCAGAATAAGCATTAGGGCACTTAAAACTAACGCTGTGATTTATATTCACCTGTCACCTAATGGTGGCAAGGGACTGTTCGTCCAACAGCTAAGGTTCTTTTTCTATAAAGGGACATTTTTTAACAATTAAAAAAAAAGTACCTTAGTGAAGATCCAAAAAAATGCACAAAAACAAAAATCTGACAACACAAGTACCTCCTTTTGTATCCGACCATTAAGTACAATATAAGCCCTTGCCAAAGAAACACATTCAAGACCAAATGTCAGGATGAAGATAACAATTTAGGGCTTTACATAATAATTTATATACAAAATTTAATGGCCATATAAAATGGACTTACCGTAAAAAGTCGAGTTCTGAGTACATAGAAAAAAAATTTGTTCGGTAGCAATTTAAATTATTAAAAGAACATTTTTCCTTTTTCCAAGCATTAGTTGGAGGTTAATTTTATAAAGTATAGAGAAAAACCACTACCGGACAAAACCATTTTTAAAAAACTTACCAGATTTACAAAAAACAAGGGTACACTTTTTTTATTATTAAAATTTTATAAAACGTCTAACATCAAGCTAACTACTCGTACATTAAAATTAGATATTGACAAATTTCTGACATTTAATAAAAGTGAGCTTTATTTTTTAAAAGAAAAAAAAATTGAAATCTTTGAAATAAATTACATGAAAAAAAGAAATATGTATTTTTTAATAAAAAAAATTATTGTTTATTTTGATGATGATTCGCTGGGATTCCTTTTCCTTTTGTCGATAGTTGGTTTGAGGATAACAAAACTTCCGTGGACGAAAAACAGCTCTGATTGATGTAAGAAACGCTGTATGTATATATACGGCTTACCTCGTATGACGTTGCCACAAAATTTTAAGGTCCATCGATCTCTGCGCCCCGAACGCACAACTCGTTCTCTCTCTTTCAAAGAAAAAAAAACCATGCTTAAATTTAAAAGAACACTAACCAAAACGAGAGAGAAAGTGAAGAGAGAGAAAGAATGGTGAAGTGCGTTTAAGGTTGGGGCCAGAGGAGGCAAAGGGCCCCCAGCAAACCTGATCATCTGAAGCGGGGAGGCATCATCGGAGTCAATACTGGGGGACCCGGAAATGCCATCGGATGACCTCCTGCACCATACGGTACGACTCCGGCGCTGTGAGGCGGTACACCTAACAGACCTGAAAAACATTTTTAAATCCAATCATTTTGCCTTCCATAATAAAAACGCCTAACGGGGGAAGTGACAAAAGAGAAAACAGTGCTAAAAATAATAAAACACACGAAAAGCATATGTGACTACCTAATCGCCCGGTATCTTTAACCACAACTTAAAAACTAAAAGATACCAAAATCTTACTTACCTACTGTAGTCAATATCCTAAAAATTGAAATTATACAGGGGATTTTAGAATTCTTATCGGGGAAAACATACAAAGCGCATAAACTGCCCATCATCTACAACCTAATAATTTTTTGGGGAATAATTTTTATTAAGAAAAAAATAAAAATAAAATAAAAAATAAATTAAATTGTACTTACAGGATTAAGCAGTACAAAATTTTTAAGATTTTTTTGGGGAGGTTATTAATGAAATTTACCTGGATGAATTGGCATTTGGTGCGGCCTAAGAAGAGGCATACTTGCAGAAAGGAGAGGAATAGTTTGCGGCGCCCTCATTAACGGAGGGCAAGTCGCCATCGTCATAAGCGGTACGCTGGTCGGCGGCATCATGCCAGCAGAGCCAGGAACCGACAAGCCAGGAATACGGCCGACTTGTATTCTCCTTTCCTATAAATCGATAGATTAATAATTTATAGATTGATCAAAAACCGACCTCAGGAAGGGGTTGCTGAGCATGAGGTTGAGAATTCGAAGGGGTGTTAGTATGAGAAGAACTTGCTGAAGGTGAAGAAGTCGGTGTTTCATCCGCAGGTTCACTCGGAGAGCCCAACGGAAGCTTTAACATCTTAGCCTTATACTCTTCCTGAAATAAATCATTGATTAAACAGCGGTTTCCATGGGTCAGTGGTCAAGGACCAGGGACGAAGCGACTGGGCAAGACTGAAAAGGTTTTCTGGTCTAAAATATTGAAGAAGAAAAAAAAGGTCCAAAAATCTGTATAAAGGGTGTTCCTCCAGCGAGGAATACTTTTGAGATGGCAGAAAAGGACGAAAAAAAAAACGACGAAAAACAGCTGCCATGGCAATATGGCAAAAGCTTCTGTGGGAGTTCATATTCTCCTAAACAGAGTTGGGCATATTCGTATTTGTATATACGACAACTAAAATATTCACGCATTATAATTCTGTAAATAAGAATACACAAATATATTCGTATTTCTAAATATTTGACGGTGAATATTCGAATTTCCTCAGTAAATACACGACAAATATTTGTATTCGTAATTTCAGAATAAAGTGGAGAAGTGTCAACACATTTACGAATACGAATACACCCAACTCTGCCCCTAAAGACCAAAATAAACAATAGAACTATTTTCTTACCAATGAAATATCTTCAGGCGGATGTATTATTTTACTTGAACCACCAACGCAATTGATAAGTGGGACTTTCTGCGGTTCAGATCCACTGTAAAATTCATCATTAAAATTTTAAATTTATATTAAAATTATATACAAACCCAAATGCCGGAAAAGTGGGTTTAACAGGACCAATAGTAGCAGATGACGAGGTTTTGAATCGCTGGTGCTAGCACTTGATGTTGAAACCTGATAAAAATTTATTATTGCTTCAAATTATAAAGAGAATATTACAATTGCCGCAGCGCTAGGGAAAAGAGGTTTATTTTGGATGTGTGGTGATGGAACGTTTGGTGACGGCATCGGTCCTCCAGGCATCATACCCAAACTAGAATTTCTGCATAAAAAATGAGTAAAATAAGCGATAATAGTTACCCAGGAGGCATGAAAGGAGGCATTGGCCCCATATGGCCCATCATCGGTCCCATGGGAGGGAAACCAGGATGCCCTGGCATTGGCCCTGACATATTCGGCCCAGGCATCATCTGCATATCAGCCTTTTTCTTTGGAGCAGGTTCGTCTTCTCCGCTACTCGGCGTCCCCGCTCGAGCATGCTTCCCTTGCTTCTGCCGCTCATGCTCCTTAAGATCTTCAGGAGGAATACCTTCCATACCGTATATTTCGATATCTATGTTAGACCGTGTAGACATAGAATTTGGAACTTTATCAATAGCTTCCTTGTGTACCTAAAGAATACTTTAAGACAAAATACAAAGAAAAAAAACGACTTTTTACCTGCATACAATGTATCGAAAGTCCTGGCCCAGTATACAGTTTTTTATGGCAAATATGGCATTTGAAATGCTTAGCTTTTTGATGCTGGATAAGAATTTTCTCATCGTCGAATTCTCTATTGCAGTACCTGAAATAACAGAATGAAAAATGGAAAAACATTTTTTTTTTAATTTATACCAGCACCAGGGCTTCGACTGCTTCTTCTTTTTTCGTCCCATTTTTCAAAAAAATTAAACTAAATAAACAATTAACTATTTTCGGATAAGACGAAATTCGTCTTTCGAAATGGGGATTACGGGGAGAGAAGCCAAATAGGTTGTAACCTAAAATAATCTTTTTCTTTCACAGCCTTTCGATTTCTGAGAGGGATTTTCAAAAATTATCCGAATGATTAAGTAACTTTTAAAACTAAATTAGCAAAACAAAAATGGTAAACGAAAATATAATTCTAGGTTTGATCCATTTCAGAAGTCCGAGTAAAACCAAAACCATAGACGAACGTAAAAGTTATCATTTGCCAACATGGACGTTCAAAAGATCAGATCCAAAATAGCAGTGATTTCCGGTAGATTGATCTCAGCTCCCAGGTGACTGAGCGACTTGAAATTTGGTACAGATCTTCTCTGATATAATAGGAGAAAACTCTGAAAATTTCAAGTCGATCAGTATACAGGATGCCAAGATATGGTTCTTCAAAAACCCGCTTTTTTACTGCTGCAATGCTTTTCTTATTCAGTTTGCGTAGCCTTGACTTGAAATGAAGGAGCAGACTTGGTCAACTCTGATTTACCGAGCTGATCAAATTCTGTCCATATCTCAGTGTCTACTTTAGTGTAGACAGCTGGATGAATTATATCGTGTCTCTCAGAGTTATTGAAATTCAATCACCATGGAAACTGAAAAAAAGAAATGGGAAAATAAATTTTGTGGGTTGTTCAATGGAAAAAATCAGATTCCACGATATCAAAGGTATCGAACAATCCAGTGAACTCGTTGAAAAATCGTTTCCATGGCCATAAAATGAATGGGATATGCGCCGTAGTAAAATACTCACGCCCACGTGTCCGTGTTTGGCGTTAACACGGAAAACGAGTCGCACGGCGTCACCGGAGGCGGCGGGGGTGGCAGGTGGCGGAGGCGGCGGGGGTGTTAAATGCGGGGGAAGTAGGTACGCTTTCCAGTGCTGCACTCTCACGGCATCCACATTCCGTTATCGACCAACCCCTCTTCTGAACGGAGAATTCGGCTTCAGTGGCCGTCACCCCAGCTCACCCTAAACAACTCCCGGCCGACCGTCTTTCAGATGACGGTAAGTTTTATTTTTCTGAAACACAAAAACATTTATTTTTTCGTACATTCTATTAAATATTCATCTCTTTTCTAAATCTTTTATTCACAAATATCCATTTTTTTTTCAAACCCAAGTTTTTGTCTTTATAACTATAATGCTACAAGCGCACTATTACAAAAAAACTACCATAATTTTCCTCTTGGGCTTTATGTTTTTAATATTCTGATATGCCTTCTTCAATATAAGAAAACAAGAGAAAGAAGCTGAAAAATTTAATAAAATGTTGTGAGAAAACCTAACGCTTTCCGTCAGTTTTCGTTTGTCGGGGCGGAACGCTCCCGCATCCCTGTATTTCCTCAAACAAAAAATACCTTGGTGTTTTTACTTTTCAATTTTGTGATCAAATATTTGCTAAAATTTTGTTGATATCTTCATTTATTGACAAAAAAAATTTTTGTGCAAATTTTTTTAAATTTTTTTTTGTCACTTTGAGTGAAGAGGGCATTTTTTTATCATGATTTACTTCATAAAGTATCTTTTACTCAGAAATTTGTATTTCTCAAAAAGTATGTACAAAAAGGAAAGTTTAACGAAGGATTTCCTTTTAGAAACCATTCTTGTCTCAAAAAATGGCTGAAAAACATGTTGACAATCAAAAACTTTCAGAGATATTTTATTCAACGTTATAAAACCTTTATTATTTTAGAAAAAATTAAAGTTTCAAACTTTCTATAGAAAGGAGTTCATTAAAACGCAAACGTGTAAATTAATATAAAAGAGGAATCTTGAATATTTTGAATTGAAGAAAAGCGACATCCTCTTATAAAAGATTGAGTGGCTTGTCTTCCCTTCAGAAATCCACAAAGAACAGGAAAAGCACGAAGAAGAAAGGGGGGGGGGGGGTTCGACTTCAGGCTTAAGACTTAACCGAAAACTTTTGAGCCGAAGATTAATTATGCATACATTTTCCGACTTCCTTCAATTTTATTACTTTTTATCAAACTGTTTTTTATAATTTTTCAAAACGAATAAAACAAAGGGGAGAAAAAAAAGTGGATAATCATAAACGAGGCTTAACAAACAGATTTTATTCTCTGATATACATATTACGTGTGAGGTTTTTTTTTCTTTGGACATTTTGTTAAGAAAAGAAGGGTCGTTGGAACGTTGGTTGCTATGAAGGGTGATTTACGTTGTTATGGTTACTTTGATTTGATATAACTCGAGTGTAATCAATTACTATTTTAAAAGGAATTTTCTTGATTACTATTGTTGTCTTTATGAAAAATTTGAGCTTTTCGACATGGAGCTCCAGCTTCTGCTGTTGATTTGGGCGTATTCATATTCTTAAATCTAGTATGAATACTAGTGTGAATATTTTTATAAATTACTGGTTTTATTCATTAAAAAAGTATTTATATAAATATACTGGACATGCGGACAAATTAGCTTTTTAAAAATGCTTTCAACTTTTTCCTCCCCACTGAGTTTTTTATTATTAAAAGGTCGTTAAATATAGGTAATTGAATTAAAGGTCAACGGTGTACTCACAATTATTAAAATACGAATGGAATTTCGAATCAGCATAAAAGTTAACTTAGGTTTAAACGACGGGGGTAAATTCTAAATTTAGTCTACGAAGTTGACATTTTGATAAACTCTCTTTTGTTAGTGAAATGGACGGTTAGGCTAAACCATCACGACCTGAATGTAATGCAGAACTGTTGCTCTTTGGTAGGCAGATTAGACTCCCTCCCCTCAAGAAACTAGTTCACGTCCTATTTTAGAAAAATCCATGAACTCTATTTTTTTAATATGAGGCGCTCCGGGTACGAAGGGCGAACTCGACAATGGTTTCGAGATATTCGCATTTTAAAGTTTCGGTTTTTACGTATTTAAAGGGGAAAAAATGGCGAACTCAACATAAAATTATATGGGTGTATTCACCAAGAGGTCTAGAATCTGAAAATGAAAAAAAACTGGAGGTTCCCCAAAAACCCGACGTCGAGGGTAACACAATAACTTCTTTAAGGAAGTTAAAAAAATTTCTCCGATGTCGAGTTCGCCCTTCGTACCCGGAGCGCCTCATATGAAAAAAGTTTTTTTCTCCATAAAATGGGATTTTTTGGAGAATTTTTAATAAATTTCTAAAAGCGTAACGCTTGATATTTTATTAAAATGTAATTATTGATTTGAAAACGAGCCTCCCACGTGTTAGAAATATTATTTCAAGCAGAGCCCACGGCCACGGTTGTGAAAACATTTTTCCACGATGAAAAATTGATGAAAAAAAAATCTATCGTTGGGTATTGCAATAACTGTCTTTCGTGAGAAATGCTAAAAATAAATTTCCGATATAAAAATTGCTCATCACGCGATTTCTAAGACAATTTTCATATTTTTAAACTTTATAAAATAAAGAAGGCGTTGAAGGCTCTAAAGGGAGGACAAAAAATAAATGAGATGAAAAACAGCCCGGTATTTTATGAGAGAGAATGTCAGAAATTCCGTGTACATTTTCTATATTTTAACACAGTTCTCGTCTCAAGTTTACACTCAAAACCACGTCATGTTTCACCACAAAACCTCACAAACTTTAAATTGAATTCACACTATAAATAGAGAGTTTACATTTTAAAGATTTTTTTGTGGCGGAAAAAAGTTGTTTTCCCCTTTTGTGACGTAACAATGCTCCACGACCGGAAAGTCTTGAGTGTGTTCCCTTTTAGAATGTTAATTTTGTCTAATTATAGAATAATTTTTTACTTATTTTGGAGAATTCAGGGATTTTCAAACTAAATAGTTAATGAAAGTGTCATTTTAGACGTTGATCAAAAAGTTTGTTAAGAGACTACGAAAGCACGAAAGCAGGGCAGACCCCCCCCCCCCCCCCCGGAAATTCCAAGAAATAAAACTCATAAACAACAAGGACGAAAGTAAACCGTGGAAAACCATGAAAATTCTTGCAAAAAGGAACCAAAAAACCCTAGAAACAGGGGAAAAGTGATTTTTTGAAAAAAAAAATCCAAAAATCGGATTAAAAGAGGGATTCTTGGCATACAAACTCAAGGAAACGCATAAAAAGCGGTTGGAAAATGAGTCCCTTGGGCTGAAAGATTGGTTAATTGAGGCTTTCGTGGTCTATAGACCGGGAAAATCTCCCAAGAAAAACAGAAGTTTGGTTTTTGGATAAAAAACTGGGAAAAATGCCTTAAATTCGAAGAAAACCACCGAAAATCGGTTGAAAGGGTATCTTCAAGAATAGGATCGGAATTCTATTGAAATTGGGGTTTCTCGGCGGAAGAGAAGAAAACGACAGAATGTCCGGTGAAAGAAGAAACCTTTGTCAAAAATCGAGGAAAACGCACAAAAATAAAAAATTTTGGCTGACTAGCGACCGAAAATTTGGGTTTCTAAAGCTGTTTTGTTTTTCTTCTTAGGAAAGGTTTTTGAAGACACATAGCTTGTGATTTAGTCTTAATCCGAAGATCTCGCCTGATCTAAATTTAATTTCCGAGAATGCAAGCTATGACACCGGAGCTGACTGCTGCGGCTTGATTGTAATTGAAATCGCCATGAAATCTAATCATAAATTGCAGTATTAACTGGTAATACGGAGTCTGATAGAAGCCACGGCATATTTAGATTTTTAAAAAGCTAATTTTCTCCTTTTTTTTGATTAATTAACGGGTTTTTTAGTTGAATTTGTATGATCCGTTCTGTATTCATAAAATGTCATCCGGACAGAGCAATTAGCCCTTTTTATCTCTCTAACGAAGGCTCCCCGAAGAGCATTTCTTTCTCTTTTTTTCGCTTTAGGTGTAACAGACGGAATCGCATATAAAAAAAGGGTCCGTTGTGGTCGGGGAAGGGGGTAGGTGGGAGTATATCGACCTGACCGAGTGCTCTACAAATTTCTCCGGTGTTTGTAACCTTCACCGGATTAAATTGCGATTACGTCATTCCGATGGCGGTCGCGTCCCCGGGTACCTTCATTCTCCTTCCCTACGAATATTTCGATCTCCTTATGACGTCATGATTATGCGACGCTAATCGATCTCCCCCCTTCTCTTTTCTAAACCGTGATCGAGGTACATGTTTGAATCGCATGACCTCAGGCTTCTTCAGATTTGCACAAAGGATCGATTTTAATTTTTTTTTTCCCTGGGTCGCAATCTGAATTCTTTTTCTGAACACTTTATAGTCATGTGGAATCAGCAACTACATCAACAACTACAGCAATCGAAGATTTCATAGTTTTTCTTTTTTGCCACTGAAGTTACTTGTTTACTCAAAGGAGGTTTTACTAAAATCATTTTTCTCCGTAGCTTATAAATAAAACTGCTGGTCCGCTTGAACAAGCCATGTATTCTAGAAAAGTTTAAAGCACTTAAATAGAGTAAAGCTCGGTGACAGTTTGGCCATAAGGGGGCGAGTTTGTTGAAGGCGGGAAATCCCAAGACTATTATTCAACCAAAATTTACCAGACGCCCAAGAGACTTTGAAACCCACAAGTTTAGTCTGCGGACTAATGGGAGCCTCTCCCACGCCCTTAATACGGACTTTCCACCGTTTCAATTTCAGTAAAAGAGCCCTTATCGCCTCAAATCCGGATCAATAGCGATCAACGGTGAATCGATTTCGACACGAAAACTAGAAAAAGAAATGGAGAAAATTGAAGTAGGTGTTGGAAGGACACGAAATCGGATTCGTGCGTGAAAAAAAGGAAAAGATCACGGAAAATTAGGCTTGTTACCTCAACCGGGCATTAGTGACATGTCCCGACACTCGAAATCGATACACTTGATCGTTTGTTTTGAATAAAACAACACCCAAGATGCTAGAAGTAAAGGTCTTCTCGAAATTTTTCTGGTCACGTTCATACCCCCGTTGTTCGCTGCGATCCATCCTGTTGTGCGCGGCGAACATTTAGACTCTTATCTCATCAAGGAAGGGTGTACATGGGGGTAGTTCAGACTGGAGCATTCAATTCGTTCCGAAGGCAAATGCTGTAGTCTGGACGTCATTCACGGGTGCGAACGTGTGACTTCGAATGATTGTTCGGGGCAAATGCTCTAGTCGACGCGGCTGAAGGCGCTCTCCTCGATTATTAACTTCCTTAAAGAAGTTATTGCGATACCCTCGACGTCGGGTTTTTGGGGAAGGGTCTTCCAGACCCCGGAGGGTCAAATTGAATATTGATCTTTACCGATCTCAACTTTGTCTGTGGTGCCGGCCGGCCGTCCGTAGCATTTTTTTCGGCCACATTTTGCATCCGATTTTCACCAAATTTTCTTTAGCCGGTGAAGAAGAATGTAACGTGGGCGATTTTTGAATTTCGAAAAAATGGCGGAGATACGTGTATGTCTGTTTAAAATTTTAAAAAATTCGCTGCGGCCGAACCGTTAATCCGATTTTCACCAAATTTTCACCAATTACTCCTTATATTTTTTAAGAATTTTTGGTGTAAAAAAATTGCGACTTTTTAATTATTAATTTTTTTTAATAGGGAGAAATTTCGTATTGGCACATCCCTAGGCCAAAGAGCCCATTATTTCTACCTTGACACTTGGAAAATTTTTCGAAAAAAACAACTTAAAATTTTTCAAAATAAAAAGAGAAAGAAAAACCCGGAAAATTATTCGAAAAAAAAAATTTTTTTTGACAAAAAAAACTTAGAAAATTTTTCGAAAAAAAAACCGGAAAATTTTTCGAAAAAACAAACTTGGAAAATTCTCCTTTATACTTTCCCTCCCTACTACATCCCCTTCCTTTATACTTCCGTTCCCTTATACTTCCCCCTTCCTTATACTTCCCCCTCTGTTATACTTCCCCGTTCGTTATACTTCCCCCTCCGTTATACTTCCCACTCCGTTATACTTCCCCTCCCATATACTTCCCACTAGGTACGTTTTACGTCCCCTCTGTTATACTTCCCCCTCCTGTATAGATACTTCTCTTTAAGGAAGTTTTCGTTGGATGCTCTTCAAACCAGTATTTTTGCTTCGAACGTCGTCCACAATAGGCCGAGCCGAACAATCGTTCGCATTCCGAAGATATTTTACGAGCAGTATTTTTTGTGCATACGTTTTGCCATTTGTGAGGATGAGACGATGCGGGTGTGTGAAATAAGGTTCAAGATCGTTGGAACCATTTCCCCATTCGAAACTTGTTGACTTAAAATCCAATTTCCGAAATTTATTTTAATACCCTTGATAGGCAGTTGTCTTATGATGGATGTCCGGTCTTTTATTTCAAAAATACAACTTCATAGGCCCTTAGAAATCGTGAAGTTTGACCCAGTTTTCCCCACTCAACCTTATAAACCCACCAGGTATCATAACTTCCGTTTCGCGATTTTAAGACCCTTATATTTTATTCCCTCTCGCACCCCTTAATTTCCCCATAAATAAAAGCCTAGATCGGAGATATTTTATCATTAATTTAATAAACTGGGCGGGGGAGATAAAATAAAACCTCCAAAAGGTTATGCGTGTAAAGTGCTCCTTAGCCTTTTTACCTCTTTAACATCGTGCAGTGAAGGGTGTATAAAAGTATATAAACTTGAAAATTTTACGTTTCCTAAGTGGAAGAAACGTCGCGTGCCTTGTTATTTTAATAAATGATTCTATCGTAAAATAGGAATTTTGGAAGAAAAAATATCTTTTGACAGTTCCTTTTGTGCTTATGATGGTCAAAATGTTCGCTGGTCTTTATGCAGAATACCTTGCAGACACAATAATCGGATCTACTAAATGAGGACAGACAAAACTGATTCCTGGGGCTTTGTACACATCGACCTCTTATGGGTCTATTGCGCCCTTCTTATAAGCTCTCCGTCGACCTCCAGGGTTTTAACTAGACTCCAGAGGCTAGAAGGTTCCCGTTAAGTTCGATGTGCTGGATTTTTCCTCCCCTAAGATTATGAACCTCAGCCGTACTAGGGATTCGCAATAGCAGAGGACGTCTAAGCAGAAACGGCAAGTGATGTCCTCTGTCACTCCTAACCTTAGAAGGTGTTTACGGAGTTTGTAATGTCCGCTCAGCAGAGTAGCGGACCCACCATATTTTGGTTTTACCCTGCCTGAGCAGGTCTGCTGTGTGTCCATTAACCTCGGACGGTGTAACATCTTGTCAAAGTACCAGAGTTTTCCTCCCCTAAGATTATGAACCTCAGCCGTACTTGGCATTCGCAATAGAAGAGGTCGTCAAAGCAGAGACGGCAAGTGATGTCTTCTGTCACTCCTAACCTTTGAAGGTGTTTACGGAGTTTGTAATGTCCAGCAGAGTAGCGGACCCACCATATTTTGGTTATACCCTGCCTGAGCAGGTCTGCTGTGTGTCCATTGACCTCGGGCGGTGTACCATCTTGTCAGAGTACCAGTTTTCTTTTTGAGGTGCTCTCTTCACACTCCTGGGAATGTGACGTTTGTCAGATGCAGCGCAACAAGCAGGCACGTCTTTCAGACCAACTCGTCGGCTAAAATCCTTCGAAACAGTTGGTCAAAACTTTGGGAAATGCCCAAAAGAGTAACACAGAGAGCTGTCCTCTTTATAACTTAAATTTGTTTTATCGCAATATATATATTTATTCGATGAGTCCACGTGAAGAAACATATTGAACGTGTGTGGGGTAATGGCTCTCTTATAATTTAGTACATTATTAAGTCCTACATATTAGATGGTACATAAAAAACCCATGTTGTGTAAGTAGCTAATAAACTCTCTTTGGGGCATTAGTGTGGCTCGAAACGCTCGTAACTCGTATCTAGTTTGAAGTTGTTAAGACTTGAAAATTACCAGTCGTGGCCACTAAGCCTCGTGTTACATGTGGAAAAGAGCGTGGGTGGGTTGAGAGGAAGAAGGGCGGTGGTTTTGGGATTTTAACGAGTTGATCCCGAGGCCGGAAGTTGGCCGTCGAGATACAGGAGGCTTTTCACGTCCTAACTGCCTTTTTCTTTTCGGGAAGAAAAACTTTTTCTTTTGTCTTACTTTAACATCAACCTCCAATGGCTTACTAATAATGACTTTTGTTACACTATCAGTAAAGAAAATAAGAATTATTCGAAAAACATAATAGGTTATTGTTTCATTCAATTCTCCACTGCTGCGATCTAGTGTCTAATTACATGAACTTTTGTTTTAATAAATATTTTCGCGTGGTAAATTTATAGAATTCATAAAGCGCTGTGTGATCAGCAGGTGGGCCATGGCCACATACACGGTATAATTAACTCAAAACTGCCCAATTGAATGACCGTCCTTAATATTACTCAACACGCAAAGCGCCCTACATACGCACATATGATAGGTTATCGGCCTTTCTTAATTTGGCCAATTACCGAAAAAATGGGCTTTTTTTTAGGCATCAGAGGTTAAAAAATTTATGAAATAGAAGGATAAAAAAAAGATGAAAGTAAAATATTTGGCCGAATCAATTGAATCGTAAAAGGTTTGATCGTTTTCATTATGGATGTAATTGCCCGAAAATTACTGCAGCTTTTTGATTTAAAAAAACGTGGAAGCTTGTGCGTGTCTGGATTTGTTTGAAAAAAGTTTCTTCGTGGTTTATGGTTACGATGATGTCATTAAAAGTTTTTGTTTTTCGTTTGTTGCAGTGGCGGTATGGGTAGGGATTGGAGGGGTTTGGCAGCAGGTTTCATCTCGCTCGCCTTCCTAGTCGCGATCACGCATTTGGCCCTCTACGGATCAGATGTCGTACGGACGGAGAAATCGACTTCTCAAACATCGCCGCCTCCACTCACGATCTTTCGTACGACTCCCGTCCTCTTTTCTTCCTCATCTTCGGCTCCAGATCAGGTCGCTGCTCCGAAGCTTCACTTCCGACGAACGAGTCGCCGTTTACCACAGGTTTGTTACTAACTATGCAAAATTAGAGCCCGTTTTCACAATTCTGTTCTTCAACTAACCTTGGCCGTCTAACCTAAAGTGGAACTTGTTTGTGTCCCTCCAGAGAACCCTGGTGGTAACTGGTATTTACTACATCCGCTAGTATTGTCAGGGGCTCCTTCCTTCAGACATCCTTTAATCAGAAGCGCAGAGGCAGCGCTGGTAACTGCCATTACTGTCTTTCTGACATTTTTTATCCTGACTTCCTTTTGAATCTAGACATGTAGTTGTTGAGGAAAGAAAAGTGTTTTTGTCCCTTTAATGAAATGAAGAGGAAGGATGGGTGGTGGAGGGAAAAGATGATTTCTCAAGGGATGTGGTCTAACCTCTATATTAATTTTTCCAGGCAATAATAATCGGAGTTAAAAAGTGTGGAACCCGAGCGTTACTTGAAATGCTTTACCTTCATCCTGGAGTTACTAGAGCGGCTGGAGAGATACATTTTTTCGACAAAGATCAAAATTACAATAAAGGTCTTGACTGGTATAGAAAAAAAATGCCCCATTCATTCAAAGGGCAGATAACGATCGAAAAATCGCCGAGTTATTTCGTAACGCCTGAGGTTCCTGAACGGATACGAGCGATGAATTCAAGCGTCAAGCTTCTTCTTATTGTTCGTGAGCCTGTAACAAGAGCGATATCCGATTACGTCCAGCTTAAATCACATGCAGCAACAGCAGCGTCTCCGATGCCTGTTTTCAAGCAACAATCCTTCGAGCAGCTCGCTATTCAAAGCGACGGTAGCATCAACATCGCTTATAGACCCATCGCATTATCTCTTTATCACATTTATATGCATAGATGGCTTGAAGTAAGTTTCCCAAAATTCAAACACATTTAATTCTTTTAAAGGTTTTTCCGAGGCAGCAACTCCTCGTAGTAAACGGCGACCGACTGATCGAAGATCCCGTCTCAGAGTTGGAACGCATCGAAAGTTTTTTAGGTCTCGAACATCGGATAAGCAGGCAAAATTTTTATTTTAACAGAACAAAAGGATTCTATTGTCTCCGAAATGGGACCGAAGATAAATGCTTGAGGGAGAGCAAAGGGCGAAAGCATCCGCACGTCGATCCTCGAGTTCTAACGAAACTTCGACGTTTTTACGTCGAGCACAACCAAAAATTTTACGAGCTCGTCGGTGAAGACTTAGGATGGCCAGAAAAGTAAAAGAAAGGTAAATTAAAACTGCTTAAAACATAAAAAAAATTTTAACAGGGAACCAATCGGTTTGAATAAAACTTGCAATTCTGGGGGAAAAAAAATTGAAAAAATAGATAAAATTTACATCTTTCTGTAATCTACATTCTGTCAAGTTTTATTGAAACCTCCGGTATAAAAATTATTTAAAATAAAGCAATAAAACTAATAATTCAATTAAAAATAACCTTAAAAAAAGCAAGTTAAATTTTACCTTTTTTTTTACTTAAAAAATGAATTTTATATTCTAGAAAAGAGGAAACGTTATCGGGTAAAATGAAACAGTTAAAAAAAATTTTTTACTGTGATAATAAAACATATCAATGAAAATACAAAGGATTAAGGAACCAAAAATGGTTTTTTGGTTGACAATTATTATTAAGTAGGTTAAGGAAACAGAAACATATCATGAAAAAAAGAAGAAAAAATCAGTCGACCGGCCATAGATTTTAGATTTAAAAAAAGAGTCTATCTCACTATCTGAGGAAATATTTTTATCTTCCATTTTTACGAGAAAAAGGTCTTCTTGAACAAAAAAAATTTCCTTTTGTATCATTCGTGATAGGCTTGCTTGTGTACCTTTGGATCACATTGATCTGACAGATTTATATTTTAATTTTGATTTTTTAAATAAAAATGTTTTAAAAATTTAAGAATAGTTGTATTTAGAAAAAAAAGAAGTAAATTTTTTTGTGAATGTAATATTTTTTGTACTCCATATTGGAAAATTGTTGAATTTTTTATTGTTGATTTTTTTTATTTTGTTTTATTTTAAAAAGTTTATGGAAAAATATGAAAGAGGTTCATTTTCATTAACGGACAAAATAAGCACAAATTATTTTCAAAAAAAAATATCTTCATGTTAACCTCTTTGTTTGACATCTTAAAATGTACACAAAACTTAAAGGATTCACTTTTCAAAGATTTTAATGCGGGAATTTCAGTGTTTCCTAAAAAGGCTGTAATTTTATGTTTGTAATCTTTCTATCTCTGCACATTTTTTAAAATTTGGCGTTTTATGATGAAGCTCTGTATATAATTTTTCAGGCAGTTTCTAGTGGCTTGAAGAGGTGTGAAAAGCCAAAATCTGCTCTTATCCCTTTCGAGACTGCATCTGACGCCGGATTCTCTGCGCTACTGGCGCAGCACTTTTCCCCTCTCTTTGCCCCTCTTCTCCCCGACCGCCCAGCAAAGCACAGAAAGCGACGAGTGATGCGATCATCACGTAGTTCATTTCTTCCCCAACAGATTGCCAGTTTTTGCATGTCGCTAGCGCCACGGGAAGCGAAGGTATTAAATTTTTTCGAGAGGCTTCCCGCTGGCGCCGCTGGGCAACTAAAGTCGCCTGCGGTCTCCAAACGAAAAGCGCAAATGGCAACTATAGTTGCCTATGGTCTCGAAAGGGTTAAGAAAGGTTTTTGTCCATTAAAATGTGTAAAATGCCCAAAAATCCTTATGAAGGAGTTTTCTTGGTATAAAAAATTAAATAAAAACTGATGTAAACTCATGAAAATACTGAAAAAATGGAATTTTCTTGGCTGAAGTATGCCAAGCCCAAAAACCTGGTCAAAAGGTAAGCCCAAAATCCAAAGAAATTTCTCAAAATTCGTCAGACAACTTTCTGCTGGAAGAAAAGATATCCAGTGTTTCATCGAAAACGGCGAATTTCTAAAAACCTTATTCTTGACTCTCCTTCTTAGCCTTCTGGTATATGCCTTTATAGCTTCATAACAATTTATAAAACAAAATAGACAATTTTTTTGATCTGTTAAAAATTTTTCCGTGTCTTTCTAAACCGATCTTTCACGATTCCTAGCAATAGTGGATGACCTATTTTATGTTCCTATTTTAAAAAAGTCAAAACTGGTTGTGTGTTAAAATTTTTATTGTTGTTAAAATACTGTTATTTTTAGTGGCCCATAAACGCTCAATCCTAAAATTCCAAACTACAGAAAAAGCACAATGGACATTATTTTAAGTTTTCAAGTAAAATGATCGTATTTGGGCTGCTTTAGGTCATCCTTCGTCCCTCAATTCAAGAACCAATTTTCCGGGACATCCTGTAGATAAATGAATAAAAACGAAAAAAAGAAAACGCAATAATTTTATTTTTTTGTTAACTATTTGTTTTTAAAAAATTAGTAGAAATTTAGAAAAATTAATAGAAAATTTTTGTTTGGTGTTTGACCAATTGTGATTTAGATAGTCTTTTTGTTTAAACTTTTTTCCCCTGGGAGACTTTAATAGTAAAAAATACATATCAATGATACATATCTGTGTAAATTATATTTAAACGAAAATTTTATGTGTATATGCTTGTGTGTATAGTAAAGCCTAGTGTTTTCTTTTGGTCGCTTACGGCAAAAAAAAAATTTTCAACAAAATTTAAGGCCTAAAATTTTTTGGGTTATTACAGGGTGGTTTTTTCTTATTTAAACGTTACCACCCTGTATATATTTTTTTCTTCTCTTCTATCTTGGGACCTTTCCTATCCCGACTACGGAGGCTAAGGCTTTTTTTAAACTAAAGTGACGTAATTCTTGTGTCCGAAAGTTCAAATTTTTTGACACCAAATTATTTAATTCTTTCTACCTTGGCTCATCGGCACCGTAAGCATTTTTTTTTTCAGGGGCGATGTTTTATTTTGTTTTTAAAAAATTTATCACAGGGTAAATATTTTAAACTTGTTTTCAAAATAGTCAAATTTAGTGCTGTTTAGATTATTTTTTTGTTGAGCCAATTTTTTTGTTTATAAAAAAAAGCAATTGTTTGCAAAGTCACAAGAAATAATTTTATTAGGAAATAATATTGTAAGGAAAATACTATATCAATGTAAAAGGAAATGTTTGTATAATATAAGTTTAAAAAAATTCTAAATGATTTTTTTTTTTTAGAAAAACCTGTTTTTAACTTCCTTAAAGAAGTTATTGCGATACCCTCGACGTCGGGTTTTTGGGGAAGGGTCTTCCAGACCCCGGAGGGTAAATCGAATATTGATCTTTACCGATCTTGACTTTGTCTGTGGTGCCGGCCGGCCGTAGCATTTTTTGCGGAACACTTTACGGCCACAGTTTTCATCCGATTTTCACCAAATTTCTTTAGCCGGTGAAGAAGAATGTAAGGCGGGCGATTTTTGAATTTCGAAAAAATGGCGGAGATATGACTGTTTGAAATTTTAAAAAATTCGCTGCGGCCGAACCGTTAATCCGATTTTCACCAAATTTTCACCTATTACTCCTTATATTTTTAATAATTTTTGGTGTAAAAAATTTACTATATTTTTATTATTAATTTTTTTTTAGTAGGGAGAAATTTCGTACTTCTACCCTTTACGAGAGGCACATCCCTAGGCCAAAGAGCCCATTATTTCTACCTGTACACTTAGAAAATTTTCGAAAAAAAAACTTGGAAAATTTTTCAAAAAAAAAAGGAAAACCCGGAAAATTTTTCAAAAAAAAAATTTTTTTCACAAAAAAACTTAGAAAATTTTTCGAACAAGAAAATAAGGGTAGAAGTACGAAATTTCTCCCTACTAATAAAAATAGTAATTAAAAAGTGGCAATTTTTTTGCACCAAAAATTCTTAAAAATATAAGGAGTAATTGGTGAAAATTTGGTGAAAATCGGATTAACGGTTCGGCCGCAGCGAATTTTTTAAAATTTCAAACAGACATATCTCCGCCATTTTTTCGAAATTCAAAAATCCCCCTCGTTAAATTCTTCACCGGCTAAAGAAATTTTGGTGAAAATCGGATGAAAATTGTGGCCGTAAAGTGTTCCGGAAAAAAATGCTACGGACGGCCGGCCGGCACCACAGACAAAGTTGAGATCGGTAAAGATCAATATTCGATTTGACCCTCCGGGGTCTGGAAGACCCTTCCCCAAAAACCCGACGTCGAGGGTATCGCAATAACTTCTTTAAGGAAGTTAAAAACCGGAAAATTTTTGAAAAAAAAACTGAAAAATTTTTGAAAAAAAAATTAGAAAATTTTCTAAAAAAAGAACTTGGAAAATTCTCCTTTATACTTTCCCTCCCTTATACATCCCCTTCCGTTATGCTTTCGTTCCCTTATACTTCCCCCTCCTTTACACTTCACCCTCTGTTATACTGCCCCTCACTTAAACTTCCCCCTCCCATATACTTCCCCTCACTTACGATATACTTCCTCCGATATACTTCCTCCTCCGTTATACTTCCCACTCCGTTATACTTCTCCTCCCATATACTTCCCCCTACGTTTTACGTCCCCTCCGTTATACTTTCCCCACCTATATAGATACTTCTCTTTAAGGAAGTTTTTGTTGGAAGCTCTTCAAACCAGTACTTTTGATCTTGCGGGACAGCCTCGTGATTGGTTAAGATCAGTAATCAATCTCTATTGGATCCAGAAGACCCTTTTCCATCAAGGGTATCACAATAACATCTCTTTGAGAAAGTTAAACAATTTTAATCATGAAGCATTCGTGAAAATTGGTTTTAAATAAAACATGGATTCTTTGAACTCTTTATGCAACATTCCAGTAAAAAAAAAGGCACATTTAAACTCACTTTTGAGAACTTTCCAAATAAAAACTGACAAAAAAAGCCCTCATTAAATAATTTAAGGAATCAAATCCTAACCAACGATAATCGATTATATAATCTCCTAAATGAGAGACTAGAAGCAAAATAAATAAAGCCAACATGGCAGCGTGTAAGTACTTAATATTAAAAAGCTCAAGGAAACCGTTAGCATTATTTAAAAATTAAATATTAAATATTTAAAGTGTAGATTTCAAGTTAATGTGCATTTGAGACCTTTTTAATTGACTTTTAGAACCCAAAAAAATTCAATCCGAATATAAAGAAATCTTTGTCAAAAACATTCCTTATAAAACAGTCTTCTTTTGGCACTTATATTGAATTTAATCAAAATTTACTGGTCCTTTTTTTCTTCTTCATTTGGTTCATTTTGAACTAAAGTGTCTTCTGAGTTTTCGACTGCGTTATTTTCAGGGCTTGGCTCTTTCGCTGCCTTCTCTGGAGCTGTCCCGGATGTCGGCTAAAATAAAAATTATGAAAGATCTATTTTTTAGGAGAGATATTACCTGAAGATGACCTACGGCTGTCATCGTTGAGTAAGGGCGATGAATTTCGTTCACCTTCGTTTTTCGGCCCTTCGATTTGCTTCAGCGGCGTAAATCCAGGAGGTTTCTCTCGGCCTGACTTTCCTCGAAGGATTCGGCGTACCACAATACGCACACCTAAAACCTGACAAATTCATCACAAAATGCGCCTCAAAACGTCTTTTCTTACTTAAATATTCAAACTCTTCTTTCAACGCCATTCCATTATGAGAGGAACATGCTTGCAGATGAGAGCGTATCGATTACTAGGGCCGTCGCCGACGAGCATTTCGACAAAACGATCGACGTAGTTTCTATCTTGAGAAAGTAGCGGACGAGGCAATCTAGGCCCTAAAAAAAATAATAGAAAACCAAGGGGAAAAAAAAATTTACTTAATGGAGTCTGCTGCATAGATGGTATCATTTTATTCATCGGCATTTTGCCCATCGGGGTGTTCGAATTACGAGATTGCAAAGGTGTCATGATGTCTCTTTTCACAGGTAATGGAGTTTTCAGAACTGAAGTGTTCAAAGGGGTTGAAAGTGAAGTCTGAAAATTTCAAAAATTAAAATTTAAGTCAAGTACTTTTACCGTTGGAGGAAACTTTTTTCTCAGGTTCATATTTATCCAAAATTTCTTTTGCCTTTTTGTACGTTTCCGTATTTTTAACTTCGTCCAATATCTTTTTCTTCTGAGACACCAAATCTTTCAACTTATCGGTGCTATTCCTCATATCTCGATCGTAGAGCCATTTTATTAATTTTCTCAAAAACAGTATGCTAAAATAAATAATAGAAATCACACATTTTGAAAACATCTTGACTTTCGGACTAGCCGCCTGGGCCTCAAAAAAGGTCAAAACTGGTCAAACTGTGGTTTCTGCACCAAAAAATCAAGGAAAAGCACCCATAACGCCGGATAAAACGGGTTTTTCTAGATCAGGAAATCAAGGAAAATGACCAAGAACCAGATAAAAAAAAGATCAGGAAATCAAGGAAAATGACCAAAAAACAGGTAAAAATATCAAAACAGGTGAAAAGGAAATCAACGAAAATGACCAAAAATAGGGAAAAGAGGATCAGGTAATCAAGGAAAATGACCAAGAAACAGGTGATAAGATCAGGAATCAATGAAAATGACCAAAAACCAGGTAAAAAGGGATCAGGAAATCACGGAAAATGACCAAGAAACGGGTAAAAAGATCAGGTAATCAAGGAAAATTACCAAGAAACAGGTAGAAAGATCAGGTAATCTGGAAAATGGCAAAGAAAAACCAAGTAAAAGATCAGGTAATCTAGGAAAATGGCCAAGAACCAGGTAAAAAGATCAGGTATCAAGGAAAATGGCCAAGAAACAGGTAAAAAGATCAGGGAATCAAGGAAAATGACCAAAAACCAGGTAAAAAAGATCAAGGAATCAAGGAAAGTAACCAAGAAACAAGTAAATAGATCAAGGAATCAAGGAAAATAACCAAGAAACAAGTAAAAAGATCAAGGAATCAAGAAAACGATCAAGAACCAAGTAAAAAGAACAGTGGATCAAGGAAATGACCAAGAAACAGGTAAAAAAGATCAGGAAATCAAGAAAAACGACCAAGAACCAGGTAAATAGATCAGGGAATCAAGGAAATGACCAAGAAACAGGTAAAAATAATCGGGGAATCAAGAAAAATGACCAAGAACCAGGTAAAACAGATCAGGGAATCAAGGAAATGACCAAGAACCAGGTAAAATAGATCAGGGAATCAAGGAAAATGACCAAGAAACAGGTAAAAATATCTGGGAATTAAGGAAATGACCAAGAACAGGTAAAAATATCAAGGAATCAAGGAAAATGACCAAGAACCAGGTAAAAATATGTTAAACGCCCCAACACCCGATAAAACGCATATTTCTAAATCGGAAAATCGAGGAAAAGGCCCCAAAACTCTAAAAGGGAGGTTTAAACGCCTGAGTGCATGTTAACAGGTTTTTTTTACCAGAAAATTTAGAAAAAAAACCAAAGCTTGGGAAAAAAGATGTGAAACGCCCAAACAATGATAAAAGGATGTTTCTACACCGGAAAATCAAGGACAACGCCCGAAAGGAGACTATTTGACCATCCAGGGGCGCTCAAGTCCGCCAATGTCAAAACAAGAGAAAAAATTTTTACTTACATAATAGGAAAGATGACCAGCGAAGCCATATAAAACCTTTCCCATAATGAATGGGAAAAAATAATAAAATAAAAGTGCCGAAGTGATATAAATAAGGACAGAAACTAATACGAATCTGAATAATATCGCTTTTTCTCTTTTCAAAATATATTTACTGTCATTTTCAATTTTCTCGATATTCTGAAAAATAAATAAATAAAATTTTTTGAAATAATTGGATGATTTTTTTTAACCTTCTGAATATCTTCTAAAAGCTTCGGATTTTTTCTTCTAAAAAAATAAATAAAAAAGAAGATTAATGAAAGTAAAGATTCTGTAATATAAGCTGTAGAAGTAGTGCAAGCTGGCGAAAGGCCTTTAGGCTTGTCGGCACCACAGAAAACCACGAATATCCAATAAAAATTTAATTTTAAATCAACTTACCCTAAACCTTGATACTATTAATCCCATAGTCGTTCAAAATTTTGAAGAAATTCAATTTCTTCTTGGGAATTTCAAAAAAATCCTCAGAATTCCGACCATCACGACATAAAGAATTGTATCAGGGATATTTTTTTCGCTTTTCTTTCCCTACGTCGATGGCGATTTAAATATTCAAAAGGATTACGAAGCTAAATTTTCAAACCTTCAGTTCCTGAAACAAAAAAAGAAACCTAAAAAAAAAAAGGTAAAAATAAAATAAAAGGGCCGTTACGTTATAAAGAAAAGAAATTAACAAAGATAGAAACAAAAAAACTTACAAAATGTGTGGGCAGAAATTAAAATAAGAAATAAAAAAACAATAACATACCAAAACTCGGACAGGAGAAACGAATGTCAAAATTTCGTTTTATTCACGATTTTATCTTTTATAGCGGCGGATTTTGCCAAATGGACTAGGTTTTTGAATTTTTTAAAAAAGCATAATTTTGAGAAGGTTATAAAGTTGATTGTGTAGGTTCCTTTCTATGCACGCTTAGCAACATAACGATGAATGACAATAAATTTCCCTCTGCTGATATAAAAAAGTGATATAAAAATTTTCATGATTCTTGGAGAGACTGATAGATTATCTTAAATAACGCTGGAGTGGCAGTAGTTGCTAGTATGAATGCACAAACCTCAAAAGACTTCCAAAGGATTTGCAAAGAAATTTGCAGCAGTGAAGGGTTCCAAAAAAGTTAGGCAAAGGCCAGACCTAAGGATCTGTGGGCTGCCCTTCGCTTTATTTTCTCCGGATGGAGCCTCCATTGTTAGGATTCGAAAAATCGTCGATATACCACCATTTGGGTAAGAAAAAGTGAACTTGATTAGAATATTTCTATGTTTTAAGAAAAATTCATATGTGATTAGATTTTATATTATAAGTACTAAATTTTCAAGCATGTAAACATTTCGGGTTCGAAATCCAGGAATTTTGGTCTAAAGTTTGAAATGTTGATTTTTCTACGAAGTTAAGTCGAAAGAAATGTCGGGGAGATCGAAGGCTGGTGGCTCTTCAAGAAGTCCATCGGGGAGGCCGTCGAAGAAAGGGCAGAAAACTGGTAGACCAGGGATGATAGTGAAGCCAGGGAAAGGACCAAAAACCCGAAGGAACAAATCCCTATTAGAGTCGTCTTCAAATTCTTCGGGCCGATCTTCCTCGCGAAAGGTGCACACAAACGCGACTCCCAGTTCGTTCGCAAAACGGAAGTCGGTCAAAGAACGTCACGCGCCGTTGAAAAGCAAATCTCCTGCTAAACATACGACTTCAGGACTGAAAAAACTCGGTATGTCTTCTGTTCCTAAAACGAAACCATCGCCGAATACAACTTCTGAGCAGTACATTCAACCTTTTACGAGCTCGGAGACCGGATTCCAGAATGTTCGTGTTGAAAGAGAGAGTGGGTCAAAAGGAAAACATTCGACAGATCTCTCAGTTAAGGTTTCTGCAGTAAATGCGAAAGTTGCTTCGCGATCTCGTCTATCGGACTTAAAAGACACTCAACAAGCCTATCCTGTTTCAAATGTCACTGCTCCTTCCGTAGGCCAATTTCAACATCCTTCTTCACATGCTTCTTTATCACGTATAGATTCTCTAGGAAGATACGGTGATCCTCCGGGCCAACGAAGTCGAAAAGATTCTCCCGGAAGGTACGATCAAGAATCTTCGGATCGATACGCCGAACGAGAATCACCCGCGAGATACAATAAAGAAACAACCGAACGAAAATCTCCCGCGAGATACGTGCAAGAAAATACCGAACGATATGTTGACCGAAAATCCCCCGGACGATACACTGAACAGGATCAGCCACGATATGGTCTG